>JAJIBD010006500.1:0-145677 GCA_021461705.1 Cryptotis parvus | reverse complement strand
CCCAGACCAGCTGGAGCGTCCCCCGCCCCTTACGGGGTGGCAGTGGCAGTGAGGGGCCAGAGATGGAAGACTGGGCAGCCGCGAGCGGAAACCAGAGGGTGCCGGAGGGGAGGGAGAGGGAAGCTATTAAGGACAGAGATATTTGTTCCTTTTCTTGTTCCAAATATAGAGTGGATTAAAATATGCAAAACAGGGGCTCCTTGGCCCCCAACCAAGAACCCGAGTGTCCCCCCTCCCCCAGTCAACAAGGTGTGTTCTGACCTCGCATGCTGGACTAGGTCCCCTCTGGGAGAGTGGCCACCAGGAGCTGTGTGGGAGGTGGTCAGGCCAGAACACCCCGGCCCACCGGCCTCCTGCTCGCCTCCCGCCCGCGCCCTTCCTGACCGTGTGCTGGGGGCTCTGGCCAGCCAGGGAGGGCGCTAAGCAATGTACAGGGCAAGTCTCCGAGCTACGGCAAAGGACGGTTCATGCAACATTCCTGGCCCGGGCGCCATGGGGGGGCGGGCCGAGCCGGCGGCCCGGGGTAGGAGGCCCTGCCCGCAGGGCGCGGGCGGGAGGGGCGTCAGCTGCCGTCCAGCTGCCGCAGCGCGCTCGATGTTCATGCGGTGGCCCACGCGCGTGACGCCCAGCTCCACGAAGTCGTCCTTGGTGAGCGCGTGCAGGTGCGCCGCCCTCGATCTCGTGATCCTTCGAAGCGGTCGCGGTGCTCGCCCAGGTGGATGCTCTCCAGCCAGTCGCCCACGTCGAACTTGCTCCACAGCTGCAGCGGCTTCTGCTGGAAGGGCCGTCGCGGACCGGGGGGCGCCTGGGCCGGTGCCAGGCGCGGGGAGGGCAGCGGGACGGCGAGGGCGAGCGGCTGCGCGCACTGACGCTGCGCACCACGAAGCGCACCTCCTTGGGCTCATGCGGGATGGAGAGGCTGGACGACTTGAGGATGGTGGGAGGGGTGAGGCCGAAGGGCCGCCCCACGCCCCCCGCGCCCGCCCCCCAGCCCCCTCCACCCCGCTCCAGCGACGCGGGCTTCACCGGGCTCTGGGCGCCGCGCCGCCACGGGTAGCGGGCCACCGGGCCGCACCGGGTAGGAGGCCCCGCCGCCGGGGCCCCGGGCTGCGCTGCGCTGAGATGGTGCTCAGCTCACCGAGGCTGCTGAAGAGCCTGCGGAGGGAGAGGGGTCAAGGCCAGGTGAGGGGCACCGAGAGAGGTGGGCGCGGGAGGGGGGGCGGGAGCTGCTGGGATCAGGGGGAGGCGGGGCTCGCCAGAGTTCAGAGCTTGGGGCGACCCAGGCTGACAGAGGGTGGGAGGGATGGATGTGGTCCTCTAAACAGGAAGCAAGAGCCAGGTCCTCACTGCTCAACCCAAACTAACCCCAAGAGTGCCTGGGGCAGTAGTAACCCTGGGCGTGCCTGGGGCAGTAGTAACCCTGGGCGTGCCTGGGCAGTAGTAACCCAGAGCTTGCCTGGGCAGTAGTAACTCAGAGGGGTGTGTGTCTGAGGCAGTCACCCCAGGTATGCCTGGGCCATGTTAACAGGAGGTTGCTCCTGCAGTTTCAACCCCAGGGCATGCCTGGGGCAGCATTAACACCCCCCCCACTTGTGGTCGCCTGGGGCAGTTCCAGGGTGTGCCTGTAGTCTATTCATTTCTGAGGTGTGCCTGGGGCTATATTAACCCCAGAGCGTTGCTGGGACAGTACTGCCCAGGTGTGACGGGGCCAGCATTAACTGCGGGTATGCTGGAGTTAACAGAGTTGCTCAGGGCAGTTTTAATCCCAGAGGGCTGCCTAGGGGAGTACTAAGGCCAGGGCAGGTCTGGCAGTACTGACCTCAGGTTATGCCAGGGAAGTGTTACCCCAGGAGTGCCTGGGCAGCATTAACTCCAGGGCACGCTTGAGCAGTGACCAAGGGGTTAACACTGCCCACTCGGATGCCCGGGCAGCTTTCACCCCGAAGTATGCTGGGCACCCTCCGTGTGTGCCGGGTGCAATACTATCCCACACATGCCTCGCTGGAGGACCCCACTGCTGAGTCGTGGTGAAGGTCGGCGGCAGCAGGACGCGATGGGGCTGGTGGCTCGGCGACAGACATTGGCACCGCGTGGAGCAGCAGCACATGCATGACCGCTATGAGGGCGCCGATCCAGCCTCTGCACAGGTCCCGACATGCACCCGGGAGGCACGCTGGGTGTGCACAACATGCACAAGCCACAAGCACGGACGGCCTCCTCCCTTCCGGACACCACCTGCCGGGCCCCAGGCCTCCAGCCCTCCTAGACTCTAGGACAGCGTCCAGCCGACTCCTCCTAGCAGGCTCCAGGACAGCGTCCAGCCGACTCCTCCTCCTAGCAGGCTCCAGGACTGCGTCCCTCCTGCAGGCCCCGCCCCTGCTTCCACCCAGTTCTCCAGGCAGGGGATGCCGGTGGGGAGGTGCCTCCGTGGCCCTGAAGTGTCCCAAAGCCAAGCGGAGCAGAGACCCAGCGGCCAGCGCGGTGCATGGACGGTGAGAGGCATGGGATGTGCATGCTCACTTACACGGCCGCTGCTCGGGACCACCACAAGCAGCTACACAGAGCAGCCACATGCAGATGGGCGGGAGAGAGCAATGAGAGAGAGTGTTAGCCGTGTGCAGGGCCTCCCCAGCCACCTCAGCAGCGTGGCTGAAACCCTGCCACGGAGGAACTCGGGGACTCAGGAGCAGCCGGCCTGTGGCATGACCTGCACGCTGCCTTCTCAAGTACAGCCGGTCGGTGGCAACAGCACGGAGCACCCCGCACCCTCCCCACTGGAGCCCCTGACACCCAAGCACCCTGCACTCTGTCCTCTATGGCCGTGGCCCCTGGGCACCCCGCACTGTGCCCACCGTGATACCGCGGTTCTCCGCCCGCTGTGGCCAAGGCACTCGAGCACCCACACTCCAGCCACTGCGCCCACAGCACCAGCACTGTGCCCTGCACTCTGGCTATGGCACAGGAGCATCCGCACTCTGCCAGCAGGGTCTGGTTCACCTCCATTGCACAACCCATCTGGGCCAGCCAGCGGCCACACAAACACAGGGTCTCTTCAATCCTTTCTCCCCTACGGGCCTGAACAATAGTATAGCGGGCAGGGTGTAGGCCTTACATGCAGCAGCTGGCCGGGTTCGATTCCCGGCATCCCATAGGGTCCCCTGAGCTCTGCAGGGAGTAATCCCAAGTGCAGAGCCAGGAGCAACCCTGAGCATCGGCAGGTGTGACCCAATTTCCCCTCCTGTGCTTGGTCCCCTGAGAGCCAGCTCTGGCCCAGCCACTGACTTCTTCATCCCTGGTCACTGAGACCCCCCCACAGCCCCTGAGCTAAGTTGCCTTCTCAGGGAGCAGACCCAGAGCAGACCCAAACAGGGCAGCCGGGTCCTCAGCTGGTGGAGGAGGCATGGATCCTGGGGGCTCAGAGGACCCTCCCTGCACCCCACCCTGGACTCCGAGGGTATAAGATAAAAGGGAGGAGCAAGAGGGAGAGGGGGTTAATGCCGGAGGCGCTGCTGGGGGGCTGGGCTCAGGATGGCGCCTCCCAGAGCCCCCACTGAACCCCTGTGCCTCAGAATGGCGCCCCAAGGGCCGGATGGATCAGGACAGCCTGCTGTGGCCACAGAAATCACAGGTGATAGGAGGGCCACAGAGCTACCTAGGAGACCGTGAGGGTGGAGTCCCTGCATCCTGGACGGATGGGCAGAGCGGATGGGCTAGGAGTGAGCCGCAAAGGCTCCCCCGAGAGGCGGCCGGACATCTGAGGAGAGGAAGAGAGGGGCGCGCGGCCCTTACGTTTCCTCTTCCTAGCTCGGGGCAGCAGGATGTGGCCACGCTGTCCCCAGAGCAGGAAGCCGTGCAGCCCACACCCGTCCCCGGCTGCTCCTAACACGGGCACCCGGCACACACCGACCCGTTCCCTCCTGCTGAACTCCACGGGGCTCCACCTTTTTCTCCACGCGAGACAGCCGACCAGCCACCTGCTTTCCACTGAGGTGCCCTCCGACAGGGGCCCCAGAGCACGCCCCCTTCACGAAGCCCAAATCCTTCTGAGCTTGCTTTTGGATTCCCAAACATGCTCATCTTCTCCCGGCTCCTCACGCCGGCCACCTGAGCCCCCTCGTCCACCTTCTCAGTCAACTGCGCACGAGTAGCCGAGCCCCCGGCCCAGTCTGCCTGTGCATAGGCCCCTCGAACCCTCACACCTCGCACAACTTCATTCTACTGAGTGGGGAATGTTTGCACACCAGGCCCAGAAGCTCCTCCTGCTGACAGCACGCACTGCTCGTGAGGGCCACATGGGCCCTGGGCTCCTTCTGCTGACAGCACGCACTGCTCGTGAGGGGCACGTGTGGCCCTGGGCTCCTCCTGCTGACAGCACGCACTGCTCGTGAGGGCCACGTGTGGCCCTGGGCTCCTTCTGCCACCACACTCAGGGCAGGGACAGGCAGGGTGGGGAGCAGCACAGTCTGGGGGCGCCTAGGAAAATTCCTCTAGAACTCGCCCCGCTGCGAGGCGGAAGCGCCTTCTGTGCTCCTGGTGCTTCTGGAGCCCAACTCGGTGTCTCCCCACTCACACCCACAACAGAGTACCTGGTCCCTCCACAGCCCACTTCTGGGGCTTCTCCTGTTGCCTCCCCACATCACACCCCTGGACTCCAGCAACCACGCAGCCCCCGTGTCCCCAGGCTGAGAACAAGTCCTGCCTGCAGGCTGTGTCCACAGGAGTCAGCCACGGGATGTTCCTCCACCACCAGAGACATGCCGTGGCTTCTGCAGCTGAGTGCCACCGATATGCAAGCCCAAGCCCCGAGGTACTGTAGGGGGGCCCACCACGCCCAGGCCCCAATTTCCTCCCTTCCTCCACGGCCAGGGAGGCCCAGGGAGACGGAGGACTCTAGGGCTTGTCCACACAGGAGCATCATGGCCAACCCTGGGCTGAAGCCGACTGGATTTAGATTCAGGCAGGGAGTCTCACGGAGACACACACTGGGCTGAGCAGGGCCCGGGGAGGGGTTCGCAGACGATGCCAAGGGGGTGTGGGCACAGGGGCCAGAGACACACCGGGGCTCTGAAGCAGGGGCGGCTTTATGTCACCAGGCTGTGCTTAGAGCTAAAAGCAGAGCTGAGGTGGGCGCCTGGCATCCAGGTGTCCAGGCAGAGCTGTGGACCCTCTGGAGCTGCACACGGGCTATGCCTCTCAGCATCCACCCTGAGGAGCAGAGACGGCTGTGAATTGGGGTAAGAGATGGAGAGGTGACTCGGGCTCCTGAGAGCCGAGACCTGTCCCGAAAACACTCAGGCCGCAGCTCAGCAGGGTCCAAGCTGCGTCGGACGATGGAACTGGGCAGACAGGAACCTTTCTGGGGGCGCTTGAGAACACACCATCCTGGGGAAGAGCCTGCTGGGCCTCTCTGCAGCCACTGTGAAAGACTCCATCAGGCTGGCCACAGGGAGGAAGTGGGCTGGACCTGGCCACCTCCTCTGCAGCATGCCCTGTGGGGCCAGCAGGTCAGAGGAAACAGCGGGGCAGGAAACGGCAGACAGGAGCAGAGGGACGGCAGCCGGGAGGGGAGCGACCAGAATGAGCTGAGACCACTGCCCGTGTCCAGCACTCACTGCCCATCTAGCCAGGAGGAGACCAGGGCGTGAGCGGACATGTCAGGGCTGGGCATGGGAAGAGCGCAGCAGCCGAGCCTGACCCGGAGCCTGTTTCTAGCGCCACTGAGGCAGTCCAGCTCCCCAGACTGGCCCCCCACCAGGTCCCAGACAAAGTGAGCGTGCTGGCCTGCACGGCCCAGAGCGTGGCCCCGGGAACTTTTCCTAAGGAAACGTTCCAGGGGCTGCAGACGAGCTCAGAGAGGTGCCTGAGGGCACCAGGTCCAGCCATGGCTCAAAGTGCTGTGTCTGCAGGAGACGTGTCTGGCGCGACTCGTGGCCTCAGCACGTCCCTGGCTCTCAGGCCTGACAGCCGCGAGGCTGCTCCTTTCTCCTGCTCAGCAAGTTTCTGCATGAGGCCTGGGGCCTCCTTGGGACCGACGGACACAGAGGAAGGGAGGGACTGGCCAAAGTACAGAGTGAAGGGGACAGTGGCGGCTAGTCAGGCACGGCTCTCCTCCATCTGCCTCACATCACGGTGCCCTGCGATGAACATGGCCCGGCAGGGCTGCGGAGAGGTAGTGCCCATACCTGGGCGAAGGATGCCCCCAGCAAGTCCCAGGCTGACAGAAGCCGAGGGAAGGTTCAGGGGCCCCCCCTAGTCCTCTTCACACCTGACCAGCCCTCAGGACTAGGCCTGACCCTGCCAGAAAGGACACGTGAAGCAGGAAGGAGGAACCAGGTGGCGGCACCCGCACGTGCCCCACGAAACCAGAAGGGAAGGATGCTTGGGCCGCAGAAGGCAAACAGCCGGGTGCAGAGATTCAAGGAGCACATCCGGGGCCCAGGAGAAGTGCACAGCCCCTTCCCAGAAAGCATGCGTCATTCCCACCCCTGCTTACAGCCCACATGCTACACGTTACCATTCTAGGTGGGGACACACAGCAATGGGAAAAGGCACAGAGAAGTTGGGGTTCCTCCCCGAGAGCGTGTCGTCATGCACTCTGAGCCCTAAGCAGGGGAGGAAGTCGGAAACTGGTTTCCCAGAGGCCAAAGCGTCTGCATGCCCAGACTTGAGAGAGAAAGAGAGTAGGGTACCAGCCATGGGGGGGCTGTGGAACGGGGCCACAGAGAAGCTAAGTAGCTGGGAGGGGAGGGCAGTTCCAGACCCGGAGCCAGCTGTCAGGGCAGCAGCGGCCGCTTAGGTGGGCAGGAATCTGCCCGGTGGTCTCTGGTGGGCACCATCCCTCCCAGCTACCACATAACCTGCAGGCAGCTGTCTGGGCCAGACACAGCAAGCCGGGGAGGACGGAGCAGAGGTGGACAGGGTGGGCAGACAGGTGAGAGGCCACGGGGCGGGGAAAGGCAGGACGTGGGTGTCCCCTCCCCACTCTGCCCTGCTCACCGAGCTGCAGCGATGGGCGACTTCTTGGCCGGGTCGAGCAGGCCCAGGCCGCCGGGAGGCTCCTCCCCGAGGGAGCGCGTGTCCTTGTTCAGCTGCTGCAGGCGGGAGCTCAGCTCGCTGATCACAGTTGGCTTGTCATCGTCGGACCCGGAGAGCGTCCTCTCCACGGGGTCCCCCACAGCTTGGACCTTCTCTGGAAGAGGTAGCGAGGCGGCGGGCCCAACGGCGGCGGCGGCGTGGTGCTGGGCCATGAGCTCGCTGTCGGAGGACTGCTTCAGCAGCGGGTCCCTGAAGGTCACCGGCCCTTACCCAGCGGGGCCTTCAGCTTGGGCTTGGGAGGCACTGGCGGCTTCTCGAGGAGAAAAGTGTGTCCATTGGCAAAGGAGGTGTGGGTGTCGGTCAGCTCCCGCTCTCGGAGCTCAGGGTGGACATGCTGGACACCGTGGAGATGGTGCTTGTGGTCTCCAGGTGCGGGTCACTGGAGCTGCGCGTGTCCGCCTCCTCCACGCCCGAGTCGGCAGCGGACTCCGGGGCGGGGGGCAGCTCGCTGCTGGGCTTCCCCGGGCTGGGCTGGGCCCTGGCGTGGGAGAGGGGCGGGGCCGGGAGCGGGGAGCCCAGCAGGCCACCGTTGGCAAACTCTTCGGGGCGGCACCAGCCCAATCCGTGCCAGCTCTTCTCGGGTCTCCTCATCGCTAGAGGACAGCTGGGCGGGCGGCAGGTTCATGGCAAACACCAGCTCCGGCTCCTCCTCAGAGCTGCCCTGGCCTGGCCCCGACTCCGCTGGGGCGCTGCCTGGGGGGCTGGGCCCGGGGCTGGGCAGGGGCTCTGCCACCACGGCCGACTGGGCGGGGGCGGGGGCCAGCTCGGGGGTGCCTGGACGTGCCTCTTCGGCCCCCAGCCCGCTGGGCTCCTGCCCGTTGCTGGTGGCGTGCACCACGATGAGGCCCGCAGGGCGCTGCAGGAAGGTGTCCAGGACGCTGAGGATCATGGCCTTCTTGTCGTCAGGGGACTTCCGTTCCTCCCGAGGGGCTTTCTCGGACTCCCTGCGAGTGGGCACAGGGACCCAGGCCGGGCTCCTCGGGGAGAAGGCAGGCGAGGCCAGGGGTCCGCGCTCCGGGTCGCGGGGCTGTACATCCACAAACAGCGGCCCGGCCTGTCGGCATCAGGGCTGTGCACGGGGGTGGGAGCCCGCGAGGAGGCTTGTGAGGCCAGAGCCCGCTCGCGGCCAGAGCCAGGGCCAGGGGTGAGCTGGGGTCAGGGGCTTTCCCGTGAGTGGGTGGATGAAGGTGGAGCCGGATGGGGCTCAGGCTGGGGCCGCTGACCAGCGGCTTCAGAGAAGATACGGGCGAGGGCAGCAGCAGGTCCCGGGTGGGCGCGAGCCCAGGTCCCAAGAGCCGCTCGTCGATGGAGCGGGAAGGCTGCAGAGACGGCAGCTCAGCGGTGGGCGGGGGCTGCCTTCCACGGCACCCACCGACAGGAAGACGGTGGAGGCGGCGCCGCCTCCAGCCGCCGGTCTTTGGGGCCGCTGAAGGCCAGTGCCGGGCCGTCCCCTGGGTAGTCGAGGCCGCCGGGCCTTGGGCCGCGGTGAGTGGGAGAGGGGTCACGCGCAAAACTGCCTCCCATGGGCCCAGGGCTGCCCACAGCCAAGCCGGCGCGGTCCTGCGCGTCCTCCACTTGCAGCTGTTTCACCAGGGGGCTCTTCCGGCGCTGCGGCTTGGACGGCGCGAAGAGGCTGGCGCTGAAGGCGCCCAGGTTGGCGTAGGGGCTGTCGGGGCCGGGGGCGCGCGGCCGGCGGCGGGGGCGTTCGGGCGGGGGTGGCGGCTGGGCCGGGCCGGGGGTCGCCGGTCTCGGGCGACGCGTCCTGCAGGATGATCATAGAGCGCGCGCGCTTCTGCCGCTCGGGGTAGGGCAGCGGGCCCAGCGCGGCGCCCGCCTCGTACAGCCCCGCGCCCAGGCGCGCCTCCAGCCCAGGCTTGAAGCTGGAGCGCACCGTGTCGTAAGGCGCGGCCGGGCGGGGGCGGCGGCGAGAAGGCGGGCGGTGGCCCCGAGTCGAAGTAGTAGGGGGCGGGCGGCGGCGGAGGCGCAGTCTGCGGCGGCGGCGGGATGCTCCGGCCCTCACGCCCCGTGTCCTGCATGGACGAACTCCGCGGGAAGCGCCCCTCCAGCAGGGACGCCAGCTTCTCATCCTCCCCTGTAGACGGGAGGGGAGTTGGGGACAGAGGGCCGTGAGTGCAGGGGGCCACAGACAGAGGGCGAGGCGGAGGGGACTGGGCGGAGCCTTCATGGCCTCCCGGCCTGCCATAGGCTCCAGTGTCCGCAGACGGAAAGGGTGCCGAGAGACCTCTTGGAAACAGGTGGACCAGGGGCTGGAGCTACAATACAGCAGGGAGGGCGTTTGCCTGGCATGTAGCCGACCCGGTCCAATGCCTGGCACCCCATATGGTCCACTGAACACCTCAAGGAGTGCGCCATGCGTGCAGAGCCTGGAGTAAGCCCTGAGCACAGCTGCACACGTGTGTGTGCGTATGTACATAGTGCGGGTGTGTGTTTGTGCCTCTGCATGGTGTGGTGTGGTGCATGCGTGTACAGTGTGGTGTGTGTGTGAGTTTGATGTGTGTGCGTACGTGTCACTGGATGTACACTGGGCTGGTCACTTGGGGCTTGCTCACATTTTCAGAACGATGAGAAAACTTCCTATTCCCAGAACTTCCTTTGGCTACCACATGCGCTGACCAGCTCCTGCGCCCGAGTCTAGCCTAGGGGGACTTTTGCGGATAAGCCTCAGATGCAAATTCTAGTTTTGTCAGGCACTGTCTGATGTTCCCTACCCCTGGGAACCTGCTCCCTAATCTCAGGAGAGCTGCCACCCCCGGCAGGGACTGTGTGAACTGGAGCTATTTAAGGCTGACAGCTCAGGGCAAAACACCGAGCATCCCAAAGGCAGGCAAGGTCGTCACCAGCCGCCCCACGGTCGCTTTGTTTGCCCCCGCCAGTGCTAGAGGCAGAACCTGCTGGACAGCTCCTGCGTGTGGACATAACGGGCTGTGCTCCTGGCCAAGAGCGGGTGCAATAACTCAGGGAAAACAAATCACTCGGCTGGGGAGAAAAGGGAGAACAGGGCTGGGGCCGGAGCGACAGCACAGCGGGGAGGGCGGGTGACTTGCACACGGTTGACCGGGTTCGGTCCCCGGCATCCACATGTCCCCGTGCAGTGCCAGGAGTAACTCCTGAGTGCAGAGCCAGCCCTGAGCATCGGCCCGGGTGTGACCCGAAAAGCAAAACGCGGAGAGGTGACGGACGCCAGCAGGCGGTCTTGGGCCCACCTTGTCACACGCAGTGATGGGACGTGGGGGCATCGCTCAGAGTGGGGGGTCCCTCAGGTGGGCTGCAACCGCTCACCGCAGGCGAGTGCTGGTGGCGGCTGCCATGGGAAAGGGCTCAGGGATGGGCTCGGTGCCCAGGGCCACAGTGTAGCCTTGTCGGGGGGGAGGCGGGCACGGGGCAGGGCTGAAGGACAGGCATCCAGGCAGGGAGCACAGCAGCCAGCCAGACAGACAGACAGAAGGGAGCGGCAGCTGCTGCCAGGGAACAGCAGGTGGCACTGCTCTGCAGAATGGCCCCGCTGGCCAGGGGTGAGCGGGGTGCTGCAGAGAGCCGGGAGTTGGCGCATGACCGGGCAGAGCGGTAAGGAAGCAAACCGCCCTCTTGTGTCCAGAGACCAAGCATGCGGCTCCGGAGCCGGAAGGTGCACGTCGGTCAGGTCCCCTCACCGTTTCTCCTCCAGGAGGGACCTCAGCAGTCTCCTGCCTGGAGCCCTCACACACCCTGCGGGTTCAGGCCCCACTGGCCTCCCTTCTGTGATGCCCAGGTGTGGCTGGGCAGGGGAAATGTTGTCTCTGTGCTTGGCTCCTCCTCAGAGGAGTCAGACTCTTCCCAGTGTGGACCTACAGAGGCCTCGGCGAGCAGGTCATATTCCACACGGTGGTCACGTGACAGAATAGGGAGCTGTGGGGCCCCAGACTGGCCACTGGCCACTGTGTGTCTGTCATGTCTGTGTAGCAGGGCGCGCAAAGTAATGCTGTTCCCTTCAGGTTCCACAGCGTCTAAGTGAGCCGTGCCCAAGACGAAGTGTGCTGAGTGTGCAGAGGTCTGAACTCTTGGGTCACAAGCTACAGAGCTGCACAGATGGACGAGGGATGGGACAGTGAGAGACAGGAATGACCAGAGGGAGAGGCCGCGGGCCAGTGGGTACAGCTCAAGGACCTCGGCTGGGTTGGGAGAAAGGAGAAAGCGGGGCTGGTGTGTGCTGAGGCCCCGGCAGGCAAACCCTCGAGAACACACGTGTGCTGGGCGGGGGAACAGGGGCGTCAGGGAGGACGCCGACACAAAATGTGCCAGGAACCTAGTGCCAGCTGAGGTCAGGGAGAGTCAGGCCTGTGGGAGGCGGGAGAGGGGAGGCCAGGGGAGAAACCTGCAATGGATTCAGGGCGCAGCTGGGGTCAGAGAGAGAGGGACACTGGTGTCCGCGGGCAAGCCAGTAGGACACTCCTGCACAGGAGCCACAGACGGGGAGCAGTGGATGGTCAGACATGGGCAGGGACTGTGGACAGGGGAGCCATGGATGGTGGAGCCAGGGGCAATGGCCAGGAGGCATGGACAGGGGCTGTGGCTGGGAGGCTGTGGCCAGGGGCCATGAGCGGGGAACCATGGATGGGGAGCTGTGGCTGGGTAGCCGTGGACAGGGAGCCGTGGACGGGGAGCCATGGACAGGGAGCCGTGGATGAGGAGCCGTTGCTGGGAAGCCGTGGCTGGGGAGCTGTGGCCAGGGTGCCCTATATGAGGAGAGGCTATAAGCAGGCCCAGCCCCCACCTCATCCATAAAGGAGACCCCTAGGCTCAGGGAGAGGGAGCCAGGCTCAGAGGGAAACCAACGGGAAAGCTCCTCCACCCCAACCCCGGCCCATGCGCCCCAGCCATACCTACAGACTTGGTCCGTGGAATCCCCTTCCGTAAGGAGCCCGGCAGCTTCTCTGGGCCCGGGAGGCCTTGGCGCTCAAACAGTGACTGTGGGAGGGCGTGGCGGTCAGAAGGTCCCGGGGCCCCTCGTTCCCCAGCCAGTCCCACCCATCCTCGAGACCTGAGCTCAGACACTCTGGGCATGTGTCTCCACAGCCGGTGCCCGTGACCCGCGGGGTGAGAGCAGGCTGGGAGCAGGCCCAGGTGTGGTGGGGCTGGGAGCCAGGGGTCAGAGCAGGCCAGTGCGGGCCCCACCAAGGCGGGAGGGGGGGCGGATGCAGATGTTGTGAGAGGCTGGAGGGGTGCAGAGGTACCAAGAGGAGAAACATGTGGGGCAGGAAGCGGCTGTGGGGTCTCCAGGCTGTGGTTCTCCGCAAGGCCAGAGGCTACTCGGGGCTACGCGGTGCCAGCGCCTCCAGCTAGAGGCTTTTCAGCTGCTCTCCTAGAGAGCGGATCCTGGCTGGACTCTGCTACCTCGAGGAAGACCCGCACAGCCCCCACGCCCACCACAGCCCAAGCTCACGCTGATCTCCGCAGGCGTGATCCTCCGGCTGGTGGGCGCTGTTTGACAGTGGCTGCCCTGGAGTCAGCGTCAGCGATGTCTGGCCGCAGGGGTGGGCTCGCGGCTGCTGCCAAGATCTCATCCAGCTTCTCTGCAGTCAAGAGACACCACCTCAGCCATGCGGCTCCTGAGCCCTGCGCTCCCTCGTGCAGTACCGAGACCAGGCGTGTCTGGCCGCATCCGGCCCGAAATCCCCCAGAGCCCATCTCAGGGGTCATCAGGAAGCCTGACTGCCACGGGCCTCGAGGGGGTCTCGTGGGTGCCCTCACAGCACCAGAGCTGTTCCTGGCGGGTCCGTCCAGGACAGACCCTGAACTTAGTGAGGGCCGCCAGGCGTGGCAGGGGCTCGGGGGGGCCCTATACGGTGTCAGGATCAAACCAGGGTCAGCCCCATGAAGCCCGAGTGCCTCACCCTGTGCTCTCCAGCCCTCACAGCCCTCAGGACAAAGCCTCGTCCTGACGCCCAAAGGACATCTCAGAGGGGACTGAACAGGAGCAAAAGACATCGCCAAGAGGGGATGAACCGGAACGGATTCAGGGACCCTTTGGGAAAACAGCTCATACCAGGCAAGAAGCCAAGACCTCATTCCCTGGAAGAACATGCCTGCCAGGTATGGGGTGCAGGGAGGGACTGTGAGGGGACAGGACACCAAGGAAGCCGCTGGAACCGGAGGATAGGAGGTGTGATGCGGGTGTGAGGCCGGCAGCAGCTGCTAGAGGAGCAGCATGGGTCTGCCCGACCAGCAGGGGGCGACAGCACGCCTCGGAATCCACCTGCCGCACCCCCGGCTCCTGCAGCGGCCCACCTTGTCCTACCCATCATTCAGGCTCCAAGTCACAAGCCCTTCCCGCTAGCAGGGCAGGGCTGGGCTCATTCCAGAGAACATTCTAGAGAACCTGCTCTGTTTCCTTGTCTCCAAGCAGCGCCCACTGACTGCAGCTTGCTCGGGGCCGGGCGGGGGGAGGAGCCATGGGGATCCCGAGATGTCCAGCTCCCAACCAGATGGACCCCAAACACAGACCTGGTCCTGGCTTAGCTAGCTGTGTGCCAGTTTCCTTGTTTGATAAAACAGACCTAAATATGGCAACTTGGCAGCGGGGAGATGCTCAAAGGGGCTGGGCTCCGTCTCTGCACAGGAGGCCGGGTTTGACCCCAGCACTGCAAGGCCTCCTGAGCGATCCCTGAACCCACACAGGAAGGGCTCTGAGCATTGCCAGGTGTGGCCCCAAAACCCAATAAACGACAAAGCGCAACTGGGTTAGGAGTGAATTGGAGCCACAGCTGCGGTTGGCACAGCACAGCCCCAAGGACAGCACCACTGGTCCCTGTGTCCGAGCCCCAGGCCTCGGCTCACCTACAGCCCTTGCTTCTACAAGGCCTTCCCAGGTCACACCCGACCAGGAACGCTGTCTGGGACAGCCTGGCAAAAGGGCATCTTCCTGTTCAAGTTTCAACAGGTCATTTCCCGGGAGCTGTATCACTGTTAGACCCAGAGGGACGCTGGGATCAGAGGAGCTATCAGGTCACTGAACCCTCATGGGAGCCCACTACTGCTCCCCTCTCAGCAGGACAGGGCTGAAATGGAGAAGTAACCACTGGGCGAGCATCAGAAATGCAGAGGGAGACGCCAGTGAGGGTCTCACTTAGGCGGGGTCTGTGCTCACCTGGGCGGGGTCTGTGCTCACCTCGGTGGGGTCTGTGCTCACCTGGGGGGCGGATCTGTGCTCACCTGGGCGGGATCTGTGCTCACCTGGGCGGGTCTGTGCTCACCTGGGTGGGGTCTGTGCTCACCTGGGCGGGGTCTGTGCTCACCTGGGCGGGGGTCGCTCACACAGACTGGGTACTAAAGGCTGCCTACCTGGCTAGGCCCAGAGAAATTCTACTCTAGAAACCCAGCAGAGAACACGCAGCAAGGAGAGGCTGCTCGCTGCTTACAGGAGATCAGGACAGATGACAGCCGATGTCAGGGGACAGGCCAGCTGAGAACTGTGTTCAGGAGGCATAGCGGAACGGCTATTTCAGGACCAGAAAGGGGCTCAGGAGCAGAGATACGTTCACGAGGGCGAGGCCCTTAATTCTATCCCCAGCCTCTAATTCTACAGCCAAATTCTACAACCTAAGGTGTCCAAGCCACACTACAGCGGGCAGGATGTTGGTCCTGCACTCAGTTCACCCGGTTCAATCCTCAGCCCCCCATATGGTACCCTGAGTGGCACCAGGCTGACTTCTAAGCACAGAGCCAGGAGTAAGCCCTGAGCATCACTGGGTATCGTTCAAAAACAAAACAAAACAAAACAAAGCGAATTTCTACAACCTACAGTAAAACCAAAAGCAGACTCCTGAGTACTTTTAGCTCCTAAAGGAAATGACACCCCAGGCGGGTCACTGGGTGCCACGTGTGGGTGCAGCTGGATCTGAGCTACCTGAACTCCAAGACCTCAGTGACGGTCCCGTTTCCGACACCCAGAGGGAGGCGGTTAGAGCACAGCAACCTGCAGCCCGTGATGAGCCAAGAGGAAGCTTACTCAGACATCCCGCACAGCAGAGGGGTCTGTGTGCTGGAGCTGAAGACTCAAGGGAGGCAGCTCCCCAGGGGTGAGCGGGGAGGAGGCTGAGGCACTAGAACGCCCAAGCACCGGGAGGCAGGAAAAGAGGAGGGAAGGTGCCCGGACAGTGTGGGCGCAAGCCTGAGGCCACCCAAAGCCTCTGCGGCACCAGCGCAGCTGCGGGAGGCCCAGGGCCCAAGAAGTGCAGCAGCCTGGGGCCTCCCCAGACACTGGCCTCAGTGCCCAGCCCAGACCCGGCGCAGAGATGCCCTTCCTTGCCGTCAGGCAGACTACAAGGCAGGCAGGAAGTGGCCTCAAGGGCCTGGCAGAGACTGGGACAGGGACAGGGTGCGGGACCGGCATGCTTCATGACTGACAGCCCAGGCTGGAGACCCCACAACAGGCAGAACAGCCCCAACTGGACAAGTGGGACGAAACGAGGCAGGCCAGAGCTGGGCGCCTCCTCCAGGCCCCGCTTCAGGCTCTCTGGCCCCAAGGGCGGGAGTTCCCGGTGTGTCCCCCGGAGGACAGCAGAATGGCCCATCCAGCCCACAGACCACCCTCGTGAAGGCTGTGCTCACACCAGCACGTCTCTGAATGGGTCAAGCTCGGCCCAGAAACAACAAGCGACTCACCCCCTTTTCTTCTCCGAATGGAGGCTTGGAATCAAGAAACAGAGGAACTGGGTAAGAAACAGCGCCGTGTCATCGCTCCAGCCCTCCCGGGACCCCACGCAGCCCCGCACCTCCTCTGCTGGCCCTCGGGTCAGGACAGGGCCTGGAGCTGCTAGTGAAAGCCACCAAGAGCAAGGGCACCTCTGCATGCATGCACATATGTGCACACACATGCACATACATGCACACAGGTGGGGGGCCCTCTCCACGCTGTTCAGGGAAAGGCAGAGCCCACAGAGCACGTCCCAAGGGGTCCAGGATGCTGCCGGCCGCGGCCCTGAGCCACCTCGAAGCACACAGCAGCCGGCGTCCGTCCACCCAGGCACCACGCACACGGCCACCTGCCCTGACACTCACCACAAAGGACAAAGGTGCAGATGGCGGAAAGCGGATGAGCGAGGGGCTCCTGTCTGGGGCCGCAGGCCCTGCATTCTCTGGGCCCCACCTCTGCCCGCCGGGGATCTCGCCCTTCTGGAAGACTCCATGCCCCCAAGCCCCCAAGCAGCCACTTGCCTTCCCAGATGCCTCTGGATTCCTTCCTCTTGACATGCTTAGGTGTGGTCCCTAGACCACATGCCCGAGGGCATCACTACTCCCCGGGACCCTGGGCGGCCCCTCCCAGCAGAGTGATGGGAGCTCCGGGTCACTGTCCTCTGTCGCAGGAAACGCCATGTGTGAGGGCCTCTGGAAACACAGGGCTACAAGCCAGCCCCGTTGTAAGCAGCAGGCCAGGGAGGAAGATTTGCTGTCAGCTGCTCTCCAGCGCAGAGGGGCCCAGAGGGCCGAAGGCAATCCTGTTTCTGCTGGCCAGTCCACTGTGCGCCATCATGCTCTCCAGACGTCCATCTCCCTACGTGTGCAGAACTTCGGCAGGTTCTCCCTGCGTCTGCGGTTGGGGTGGCACCGTGGAACAGTGCCTGCCCGGGAGCCAGATGTGGCATTTGCTGAGACTGTTGGTTTCCTTCCCTTTACTGTTAGTGCAGTGATGGGCTCATGGTGCTTGCAGTCGTTAGTGCCTACATGCCCAGGTGTGCTTTATGCTTGGCAGTGTAGCTGGCACTCTCAGATGCGGCACTTGCACACTCAGGCGTATCTGGAGGCTGTTGTGTTTGCATTCTTGGTTGTGGTGCTCGTGTGCTCGGCTGTGCCGCCCTGTGCCGCCACCAGCTCTTTCATGCCCGTACCCAGCTGCACTGGCACATCTGGGCCTGGCATTCATCACGTAGCCGGTTCTTGCTAGCGAGGCCCCCAACTATCTTTTGGCTATGGAGCTCATACACGAGCCGTAGTGTTGAGTGGGGGTTGCCGTGGCACTAACAAAGACATCCCCCCACACACGCCAGCCAGAGCCTGCACAGCTTCCGATGTGAGCGCTCATCCGGCATCACACACACCTGGCTGAGCACAGGCGTGACAGAGCAGGCGTGGGGCTGAGCGTGTGGCCCACCATAAAGGCGAGAGCCCCTCTCGTGGTCTCGGTCTACGCTGCTCCATCACAGTGATGGTCCCTGGAGCAGCCGGAGGCCCTGGGACCAAGGTCTAACTGGGCATTTTACATGAGAAGTATTCGACTTGTTTCAAGACTTCAAGTTCCACTGTCTTCAAGCACCAACTTGGCAGAGTAGAATCACCCTGGTCAGAGCCGAGGCCCAGATCCTTCCTTTCCACCAAAGGTAAGAGTCTTCTTGCTTCCACGCTCAGAGGTCTGAGGGCTGGGCGGGGTGTGTCTTCACCTGTTTCTCTGCTCGGGATGGTCTTACACTTTCCCAAACTTGTTCAACATTTGGAACTTCTTGGTGATTCAGTGTTTCAATGCCTCCACTCCTTCTGACCGCCCCTGGGATGCCCACGTGCCTGGGGGTTTCCTTCCTTTGTCCACCCTGACTCCCTGACATTTTGTGCTTTGGAAAATTTCCTCACGTTTACCTTTAAATTCAGTTTCTGCAGCTGGATCTGGCGCAGTGTCTGTCCTGGCCACGGGCTTTGAACTCCAAGCAGGCGCTCTGGTCTCAGCTTCAGGGGCATCTGCTGACCCGCTGCTCTGCCTTACCACAGATCGGGTGGTTTTTAGACTTTCTATTTTCACACAGTATTCAGCATCTTCATCTCTTCCATGAGTTTCTGTTCTGGTTCCTATCCCAGTGCTGGGGGTCTGGTACGGCTTTCCTGCCGCTTAGGAGCTCACAGTTGTATCCTGAGGTCTCGTGGGGGGGCGTCAGAGCCCGCCAACTTGTCCCGTGGACCCATATCCTGTCCCCAACCCACACGAAAGACAGAAACCTCAGCACGGGGGCCAGAGCAATAGTCCAGTGGTAGGGCGTTTGCCTTGCACTCGGCAGACCCAGGTTCAATTCCCGGCATCCCATTTGGTCCCCCAAGCACCGCCAAGAGTAATTCCTGAGTGCAGAGCCAGGAATAACCCCTGAATATTGCTGGGTGTGACCCAAAAAGGTAGAAAAACAAAAACAAAAACCTTTGGATTACTCTCATCTGGCTTCTGTGTCTCTCTCCATTCCCGGGACCTGATCCTTTCCCCTCAGAGTCGCCGATGTTTAGCGAGCTTCATTTCATTCACGGCATTCTTGGGGAAGGAAATCCTGGGCATGCCGACCCACTTGTCTCAGAAGCTGCCCCCCACCTGTGCAGCCAAAAGCAGCTGCTTGGAAAAGGCATGTCCAGGGCCTGGAGCTGTGCTCATGAATCAGGCCAGAGTGATTCTGGGGCAAGTGAGCGTGCTCCAAGGGTCGGGGCAAAACCAAGCTGGAGGTCAGATTGGGACTCAGTCCAGAACCAGGTTCCGGGGCCCTTGCTCTGCGCAGACGGGCTCAGAGATCAGTTTAGGGCAGGGAGCCAGTGAGTGCTCAGGCTAGGGCACTCACTGCGGTGCGCTGTAGGGGACGGGTGGCCTGGCCACAGGGAGGTGCGGGTGCGTGCGCATCAGAGGCTGCTCATGGACATACGCATGTCAGGGCAGTCGGGAACACCTGGGCGCACCACCGGAGCCTCCTCGAACAGCCACAGAGCAGGAGGTGCTGGGATGCGCCACGTTTGCTCCCACGGGCTACAACAGGCCGGGACACCTTCACCATGACCACCGCGTGCCCCTCTCCCGGCCCTGCACGCTGCGGCCAGCTTCCTGTGCTCCCAAGACCCGTGTGTCGCCACCCTGCCAGCCCTCCATGCGCACCACCAAGGTCACTTCTCCGAAGCCAGGTCAGGCAGGGACGGGCACAGTGTTCTGCTCGCGGGGACCAGCAGTGGACGAAGCCAGCCTGGGACCAAGCGCACACCAGGACACAGCGCAGCATGCAAACACACACTGGCCACCTCAGCCCTCTCCCGCCTTCTGCCTCTGATCTGCCGCTCGTCCATCTGTCCACCTGCACCTGGCCTCCCCCAGCTAAGTGCCCGCTGTCCCCCTGCCCCGCTCACCCAGTTCCTCGAGCTCTGCCGTCATGGACTTGGAGCGCAGAGTCAGCGTTGTGCTTGGGGCCCTCTTGGGGGGTGGCGGAGCTGCAAAGAAGAGGGAGGCCTTGGCCCTCCGGTCCAGCAGTGGGCAGCGGGGCGTGGCCAGGTGCAAGTGCCACCTGCGCTCCACCGCCTGGATCTCCTCGTACTCCCTGGACGAAGAGTCACACTGTGCCAGGATCTTGTTCAGGCTGCGGCTTGACGCGAACTTCTTCATGGCGCTCGAGGCGCAGGGTCAGGCGAAGGCCTGGGGGGCCTCTGGGGGGGCCCAGCCTGTGAGGTCAGGGCGCTGCTGGCTGCGGCCTGCACACCCGGCCCGTTGGCTCCGGGGCCTGAGCAGGGCGCAGAGCCATGGGGTGGGGGCTGGGAGGGTCTGCCAAGACGGTGGGGGGTGGCGCGGGCGGGCGGAGGCCTCTGCCAGAGGGGACCAGGCTGTGGCCCCGGAGCAGGGCTGAGAGGCCCGTGGGGCCGGGCGGGCTGTGCCCCGGCGCCGGGAGAAGACGCTTTTCCTGTTCCCGCAGGTGCGCCTCCCCCTTCCCTCGACAATGAGGCAGCGTCAACCTCCCGTTGCCATGGCAACTCCGGCCTCCAGGCAGCTGCTGGCAGCGTTGGAAAGGAGGCTCTTCCCGCAGGGCTGGGGGACGGGAGGCAGGGGCGGAGTTGGGGCCACTGAGGGCGCCCGGTGGGGGCTTGGCGAGGGCTGTGGGCAGGGTCTGGGTCACGCGATCTAGGCCTAAGGTCACAGGCGCCAGGCCGGGTGCCCAGGCCGGTGCCCGGCTCTCACCTCTGCGGCGCACCCCGTCCTCCTCCTGCTTCCGAGTCACAGACACCACCTTCATGACGAGCCGGTTCCGCCCTGGCGGATCAGGGCCACCACCTGCTTGTGGCCCACCTTCACGACGTTCACCCCATTCACCTGGGACAGGGGCGGCCGGTGGGTGTCGGGCCCTGCCCCAACTTCCCGCCCAGGCCCAGGGTCCCAGCCTCACCTCGATGAGGAAGTCCCGATGCGCAGCCCGGCCCTCCAGGCTACGCCCTCCACGTCCACCGACTCCAGGTACTGCAGTGCGGGAAGGCTGGGGTGGGTGTGAACTCCTCGATGGGGGGTCTCTGCTGCAGCCGCGGGACCATCGGACGGAGCCTCAGTGGTTGCTCCCAGGTGCAGCTGCTACCGCCACCCCCACAAACACTAAGCGCTGCCCACTGAGGCGCCCGGCTGGGTGGGCGACCCACACGGCGAGTGCCCGCCCCTGCAGCCAGACCTCCCAATAGGGCGACAGGTGCCAGAGAAGAGTCCTAACACAGCAGCGGGAAGGAGGAGAGCAGGGCCGGGCAGGGGCGGGGCGGGCCGGGAGGTGGAGCAGTGACCAGGTGCGGAGCGGGCAGGAGATGCGGGGGGACAGAGGCTGGAGGGACAGGCCAGGGCGCAGCTGAGCCAGCGTCAGAGGCCCGCACGCCGGCGCCTCCTCCCTTACCTTTGGCCCCCGAGCACGAACCCAAACCCCTCATGGTCCCGTTTCTGCAGGACAGCCACCTTGTCGTCAATGACATAGTCGCTGGCGGGAGAGAGTGGGAGTAAGGAGCCCAGGCCGCTGCCCCCGTGTCCCTGCAGGACCCTCCGCACAGGGCCCGGCCTGCCACCGACCGGGCTGGAAGCAGGCGCTGGGCCCGGCAGCCCCATCCCGGCCGGCCCACCCCCATGTTCCCGCCGGTACCTGTGGGACGAGAGGCTGTCGTAGGAGCCCACTGTGTAGTGGCGGAAAAGTCGCTTGGTCCGGTCCTCGCGGGTTTCTGAGGGAAGTGCAGGAGCGGCTGTGCCCACTGGGCTGCCCAGCCTCTCAGCCACACGGCTCCACCTTATGCACACACGCTCCCTGGGCCGCTGCACCAGCATGACCTGGGGCCCAAACCCTGGGTCCTGGATCCAGCGGCTCTGGGAAGGGGGCACTTCTGGCCCCTGGGATCAGGCTGCATAGGGGCACAGGGCCTCTGACCCTTCTTTCCTGGGAGCTGAATACAGTGATGGACAAGGCCATGGACAGACCTAGAGTCAAGGTCCCAAGTGTGAAAGCAGGGAGGTGAGGAAAGCACTAGGCGTGCACGCTGCAGCTGAGTTCACACGCGAGTGTGTGTGACCCTCCACCCCAGGTCAGGTGTGTAGGACCCTCAGCCCTGGGTCAGGCGAGTGTGTGATAGGCATGTCTGCACGTGTGATTGAGTCATGGGGTCAGACAAGCATGCCTGTGTGCTTGCAGGGCAACATGGTACCTAAAGGTATGTCTATATAACACGCAATCTTATGTCACATAAGCATGTCTTTCCTATGACCCACAGCTGTGGATACATGCGTGTCTGCATGTCACAGTCACGGATTCCTACAGGCATGTCTGTGTGTCAGAGCCACAGTTTCCTACAAGCGTGTCTTAGAGTCACGGATTCCTACAAGCGTGTCTGTATGTCCGAGTCACTTGTTCCTACAGGCGTGTCTGTGTATTTGAGCCACGGGTTCCTACAGGCGTGTCTATGCGTGTGTCAGTCACAGGTTCCCGCAGGAGTGTCTGTGTGGGGGGCAGAGTCTTGGGTCCCTACGAGTGTGTCTCTGTGTGTCACAGCCAAGGGCTCCTCCAGGCGTGTCTGTGTCGGCCACTGCAGCTCCCCCAGCAGCCCATCAACAATGCATGTCAACGCACCCGACTTCGCATTGCCCCAGTGAGCAGGAGGCTCTGTTGCGCCCTGAAGTCAACTGCAGCCGCCCTGGCCCAATTCCAGGTCCCTTTGGCATCTGTGTATCAGATTGTGACTTCTGGTTTCCTGAAGCTTCTGTGTCCAGTTCCCAGGACTCTGGACAGCACTTGGCCAACCCTTCCCACCTCCATCACTGTGGCAGTTATTGGGACTCAACACAGCTGAGCCTCCCGCAAAGTCTGTTCCCAGAGAGGAAAGAGGGAAACAGGAACCCACAGTGCTGACGTGCCGAGTGCAGGACACACTGAGAACTGAGCAGAAAAGGAGCAGGGAGCAGCCATTCTCGTGGGCTGCCCCAGGAAGGGAGGGAAGAGCCTGCGGGGCACAGGCTTGGAGGTGCAGGGACACTCGGGGAGACCAACGCGGGTCTGCAGGGACGGTGAGCGGCCTTGCTGGGACAGGGACGTGAGCGGCCTCTGCAGGGCAGGGCAGGGGACAGGGACGTGAGCGGCCTCTGCAGGGCAGGGCAGGGCAGGGGACAGGGACGTGAGCGGCCTCTGCAGGGCAGGGCAGGGGACAGGGATGTAAGCGGCCTCTGCAGGGCAGGGCAGGGGACAGGGACGTGAGCGGCCTCTGCAGGGCAGGGCAGGGGACAGGGACGTGAGCGGCCTCTGCAGGGCAGGGCAGGGGACAGGGGCGGTGAGCGGCCTCTGCAGGGCAGGGCAGGGCAGGGGACAGGGGCGGTGAGCGGCCTCTGCAGGGCAGGGCAGGGGACAGGGACGTGAGCGGCCTCTGCAGGGCAGGGCAGGGCAGCGGACAGGGGCGGTGGCGGCCTCTGCAGGGCAGGGCAGCGGACAGGGGCGGTGGCGGCCTCTGCAGGGCAGGGCAGGGGACAGGGACGTGAGCGGCCTCTGCAGGACAGGGCAGGGCAGGGGACAGGGACGTGAGCGGCCTCTGCAGGGCAGGGCAGGGGACAGGGACGTGAGCGGCCTCTGCAGGGCAGGGCAGGGGACAGGGACGTGGCGGCCTCTGCAGGGCAGGGCAGGTGAGTGGCCCCTGGGGCGGGCACAAGCAGCTTCACCTGTGATCCAGCATGTCCCCTACGTGTCCACCCAGAGGCATTCCCTCGCCCGGACAACAGGTGCCGGCTCTGAACACTCACCACGGAGCGGTGGGGGGAACCTTGGCGAGTGAGCAGAAAGGCGAGGCGGGGGTCAAAGGCCAAAGGGGCCCGGAGTTGGGGGAATATGGGGAGGGGGCTGCGAATGAGACAGGACAGGGGAAGTGGGGCTGGGCGGGCTGGGGAAGGAGAGGATAGACGGCAGGGCTGGTTGCCGAGGCCAGACTCGAGAGGACAGCAGTGTCGGAGGGAGGAGGACGAAGACGGTCCCGAGGCGGAGGCGGCCTTGAAGGCTGTCCCTGGACTTGGAAAACTCTCCACCAAGGACCTGCTCCCCACCCCTGGACCCCGCGTCGGCCAGAGCCTCACTCGGCGCCTCCCCAGGTGCCCACGGCTCCCGTCCCCACCCAAGCTGCCCTCGGCCTTCCAGGGCCAGACCACATGGCACTGGGGTCCCGTCAGGTCCGCTCGTGTCTGCCGGCCGCAGTGCTGACTGCTCGTACAGCTCGGCAGCCGCCCTGTTCCACTGCTGACTGAGGAGGAGCTCCCACAATGCTCGGGGTGCCGGGAGACCCCTCCTGGCGAGACTCAGACATCTGTGCACACAGTTCAAAGCCGCCAGGTCGGCGGTACTAGGGACCACGTGGGAGGACGGCTGGGCCCCAGGGACTCACGTCAGAGACATTCCGTCCTCTGAGCCTCTCTGCAGCCCTGGCGTGCTCGGGTGAGTCCACCAGGTTCTCTTAGTTACGTGACAAGTTCATTCTCCATTTTCACGATCAGACACACGGAAGCTGAAGCACCGGGAGAGGAGTGGGCTGGGCGCCCTTCAGGACACCTCCGGCTTGCTGGCTTCAACACTGCAGCAGACTCCCCAGGTCCCTCCCAGGCAGACGGTGCCATGAGCCCACGCAGCCCAGCCAGGCACCGGCCAAGCCCATGGAGGGGCACGGCAGCCCCTTTCTTCCTCTCTAAGTCGGCTCTGCCCCCAACCTAGTTTCAGACGCACTTTGCTGCTATGCTCTGGGCCTGCTGAGTGCCAGTCCACTGCTTGGGCTGACCTCCGGCAGGACTCACAGCAGCTGAGGTCAGAGGTACCCGCTCCCTCAAGAATCTCTCCCACTTTTCCCAAAAAGCAAAAAAAAAAAAAGGGGAAGTGGGCAGAGCAACAGCACAGCGGGGAGGGCATTTGCCTTGTACACACGGACCCAGGTTCGATCCCCGGCATCCCATAGGGTCCCGGAGCACCGCCAGGAGTAATTGCTGAGTGCAGAGCCAGGAGTAACCCCTGAGCATCGCCAAGTGTGACCCAAAGAGAAAAATAAACAAATAAATAAATAAATGGATGAATAAATAATTTTTTTTTTTTTGGGTCACACCCAGCGATGCTCAGGGGTTTCTCCTGGCTCTGCACTCAGGAATTACTCCTGGCGGTGCTCGGGAACCTATGGGATGCCGGGATCGAACCTGGGCCAGCATGGGCCGGCCGCATGCAAGGCAAGCGCCCTACCCGCTGGGCTATCGCTCCAGCCCCAGTAAATAAATAAATTAATTAGTGAATAAATAAAGACTCTCTTCCACTTTGGGGAAACGTCTGACATTTTTCAGAAGCAAACAGGAGTGGCAACCCCAATGGCGGTGCTTGGACAGCCCTGCCCCTGCACCAGCCACGCTGCCGCAGCTCTGGCCCGGGCCCCTGACCAGCGCACACCTCGGCTCTCTCCTCCCTGCACCAATTAAAGTCCTGCAGCCCAGGCCGGCAGAGACCCTGCTCCCCCTGCGGCACCCCCCGTGCAGCCCCTTGGAGTGGTCCCAGCCCCCAAACAAGATGGCTGGACAGCAGAAGCTTTCGTGGCCTCATACTAGGAGCCACGTGGGGCCAGTGCTGCCGGCTGTGGGCCAGGCCCTACGCTCCTGGGCTGACCAGAGCCGACACGGAAAGGCTGAGAACATGGTTGAGCCGCAGAGCAAAACCGCTCCAAACCCCTGACCAAGAACATCGTCTCTGCTTCCCGAGCAGGGCCCCTTCTGGCCCTATTTCCACCCAACGGGGCCTGGAGCTAAGAGCTGGCCTGGCCCCTCATCTCAGGCTGTGCGTCTCCACAACACCCAGGGGCTTCCGGGCCGCCAGCCCAGAGGGAGCCGCAGACCCGGAGGCTTCAGTTAGGCGTCAGCACCGCAGGCGTCCGCTGGCAGCCCTCTGGGCTCCCTCAAGCCAACCTGGCATCACGGCCGAACAGCCGTGGCCCTGGAGCCTCCATGCATGCCCCTGAGTGGGCCCAGCTGTTCTCGCCCAGGCGTCAGCACCGCAGGCGTCCGCTGGCAGCCCTCTGGGCTCCCTCAAGCCAACCTGGCATCACGGCCGAACAGCCGTGGCCCTGGAGCCTCCATGCATGCCCTGAGTGGGCCCAGCTGTTCTCGCCCAGGCCTGCCTGATGCCAGCTTTACACTCACGCCCACTTATTCTGGATCCAACTCCTCAAACCAGGGGGTGCCCCCGGACTCCGGCCTCTCCTACAGGCCTGGACACCCCTTTCTCCCCCTGCGGTCACCTTCCCCCATGAAGCGAGTGTCCAGTCCCACTCGGGCATCAGGAGGTGCCAGGACATGGGGAGAGGCGCCTGTCTGGGACAGGGCAGAGGCCACTCCATGTGACACACAGGGAGGGTCCCCGAAACTGCCCAGGGCAGGAGGGCACAGCCAGGCCAGCCCAAGCCATTCCTGTGAGCAGCCAAGACCCTGGTCCAACCCAGCCACGAGGCCGGAGGTGCTGCTGCAACAAGGAGCACTGGGGAGGCTGGAGGGCTCCCTACACCAAGCCCACCGCAGCACCCACCTGTGGGCAGCAGCCGGGGAGCGGGGCTGGGCTGAGGCTCCGCACGCCAGAACTGTAGACTGGGCTCCCCACCTGCCCCCTCCCCTCATGGTGACCCCTCCCTCCCCTCCTGGTGACCCCCTCCCTCCCCTCATGGTGACCCCTCCCTCCCCTCCTGGTGACCCCCTCCCCTCCCTCATGGTGACCCCTCCCCCCCTTCTGGTGACCCCTCCCCTCCCTCATGGTGACCCCTCCCTCCCCTCATGGTGACCCCTCTCCTCCCCTCATGGTGACCCCTCCCTCCCCTCATGGTGACCCCTCCCCTCCTTCTGGTGACCCCCTCCCCTCCCTCCTGGTGACCCCTCCCTCCCCTCCTGGTGACCCCCCCCCCCCTCACGGTGACCCCCCCTCCCCTCATGGTGACCCCTCCCTCCCTTCCTGGTGACCCCTCCCCTCCCCTCATGGTGACCCCTCCCCTCCCTCCTGGTGACCCCTCCTTCCCCTCCTGGTGACCCCCTCCCTCACATCATGGTGACCCCTCCCCTCCCCTCATGGTGACCCCCTCCCTCCCTCATGGTGACCCCTCCCTCCCTCATGGTGACCCCTCCCTCCCTCATGGTGACCCCTCCCCTCCCTCATGGTGACCCCTCCCCTCCCCTCATGGTGACCCCTCCCTCCCTCCTGGTGACCCCTCCCTCCCCTCCTGGTGACCCCTCCCCTCCCTCATGGTGACCCTCCCCTCCCCTCATGGTGACCCCTCCCTCCCCTCCTGGTGACCCCTCCTTCCCCTCCTGGTGACCCCTCCCCTCACCTCATGGTGACCCTCCCCCTCCCTCATGGTGACCCCTCCCTCCCCTCATGGTGACCCTCCCCTCCCTCATGGTGACCCCTCCCCTCCCTCATGGTGACCCCCCCCCCCCTCATGGTGACCCCTCCCTCACATCATGGTGACCCCCCCCCCTCATGGTGACCCCCCCCTCCCCTCATGGTGACCCCTCCCTCCCTCCTGGTGACCCTTCCCTCCCTCCCTGGTGACCCCTCCCTCCCCTCATGGTGACCCCTCCCTCCCTCCTGGTGACCCCTCCCCTCCCTCCTGGTGACCCCTCCTTCCCCTCCTGGTGACCCCCTCCCTCACCTCATGGTGACCCCTCCCCTCCCCTCATGGTGACCCCTACCCTCACCTCATGGTGACCCCTCCCCTCCCCTCATGGTGACCCCTCCCCTCCCTCATGGTGACCCCTCCCCTCCCTCATGGTGACCCCTCCCTCCCCTCATGGTGACCCCTCCCTCACATCATGGTGACCCCCTCCCTCATGGTGACCCCTCCCCTCCCTCCTGGTGACCCCCTCCCCTCCCCTCACGGTGACCCCTCACTCTTCTTGCCTCATGGGTTACCCCAGCCCCTCCTGACCTCATGGTGACCCATTACCTTTCTCAGCTCATAGTGACCCTCAGTCCTCCTCACCTCATGATGACCTCCCAACCCTTCCTCAGGTCCGGGTGACCCCCGGCCATCCTCCTCCCCCTCATGGTGACCCCCCACCTACCCTCCTTGTCTCATAGTAACCCCTCCTCTCCTGACCTCATGGATTCTCCCACCCGCCCTCCTCGCCTGATGGTGACCCCAACCCCTGCTCACCTCGCAATGACCCTCCAACCCCTGCTCACCTCGCAATGACCCCCAACCCAGCCTTCCCGCAGGGTGACTCCTACCACTCCTTAAACCACGGTGACACCAGGGCAACAACCGCAGCCCCGACGTGCCCCTCTGGCATCATTCCATACACTACCCTTCGGGGGGCCTCTTTCCTCACACTGACCCTTTGCTGCCCACGTGCACACAGCACCACACCTGCCAGGCACGCGCTCTCTCAGCACTGTGCACGGGGAGACCACAAACACCCTCTGCACCGCTGGCATGTGCCGCTCACCCCCGCAGGCCAGTGTCCAGCTGTGCACATGGGGCTCTCTGCACGTGAACGTCCCACTGCACACACGTCTCTCATGCAAGTATGTCCTACGGGTGCACATGTGCTCCCCTGGTGTGTGTGTGTGTGTGTGCGTGCGTGTGCTTTGCCTGTGCACAGGAGCTCTTCCGCATACACATGCAGTCTCCCAGGCACCTGAGACACCTCTTTGGTAATGTGTGCATGTATGTGTGCACGTGTTCTTCCCTAGGTGGATTGATATCTAATCTGCACATGTGAACTTTGTGCATACGCGGTATCCACATGTGCACATCATGTGCATGCATGTACTTCTGTGCACATTATGTCCTTGCACTGTATTCTTCATGCACGCACAGGTGTTGTGTGAACACACTCTCCCATGTGCACAGCGTGATCTGTGTGTTCTTCCTGCATCCATGTGATCTTCTGGGTACACGTGTTCTGTACGCAAATGTTCTCTTTTGTGCACGTGATCTCCCTGCGCACCTGTGTTCTTCCTGTGTTGACGTGATCTCCCACTTATGCACATGTGATCTCCCTGTGCACGTGTGTTCTTCCTGTGTTCACATGGTTTCTCACGGGTGCATGTTCTTACGGGCATGCGTCTGTGTGTGCGGTGGCCCGTGTCTGCATCTCGCTCGCTGGCTTGTCCAAACGTGCTTGAGGCCAGCCTTTCCCGGTGAGGGGAGGGGTCTGCAGGGCGGGGCGGGGGCCACTCACCACGCCGTGTGTCATGCTGTCTCATCTGTACTTCCTCCACGCAGTCAGCCGGGAACCAGCCCGTGCGGCCTTTCACGGTTCCCTCCCAGAAACCGCCCTCCCCGATGCTGAGCACTGGGGGACAGAAGCCAGGCGGGCTGTGAGGGGCGCCGGGCAGGGCAGCGGGCACCCCCTGCCCACCACACTCCAGCTCCTTCCCTTGTCCCGGCCTTCTCCCTGGAAAATTCTGTGAGCCACACAGGCGACAGAAAGGAACAGATGGACACACACAGGACGGGCATGTGGGGGACAGAGACACACAGATGGACACACCAGGGGGGACAGAGGCAGAGGCAGGGCCCATGGCCCGCTGGCGCCCTCCTCCCACCCTCTGACCCAGGGCCCAGGGCTCGGGGCACCTGGTGGGCCGGGGCTCCAGAGGACAGAGACCCCCAGGGAGGGA
The DNA here is from genome assembly GCA_021461705.1 of Cryptotis parvus. Taxonomy (NCBI): domain Eukaryota; kingdom Metazoa; phylum Chordata; class Mammalia; order Eulipotyphla; family Soricidae; genus Cryptotis; species Cryptotis parvus. The sequence continues at coordinate 116,683 of JAJIBD010006500.1, read as the reverse complement.
GAGCTTATCACAGCTCCTGGATGGCCCAGGGTGGACGCCCAGAGGCAGGTGCCCACACCGGAGGCCCCTAGAGCAGGGCCTGAAGTGGTCGGGGCAGGATCCCACAGACTAGAGGAAGCTCCATGACGGGGTCCCCGGCCACCGCGGGAACCCCCTAGAGGGCGGGGGACGCGGGAGGGATCCGCGGGGAGGCCGTCCCCCACCCCAAGTGCCCGCTGCTGGCGTCGCCGACCCCTGGCCCCGCGCCTCACCCTTCACGGCCTCGCCGCGGTGCAGCGGGATCTCGCCTTCGCCCTGCGGGCTGTGCGCCTTCACGGCGATGAACTTGCGGCCGGGGGACGGCGCTGTAAAGTTTCCGCTTCGGGCCCCGCGGCGCGGCGGGGGAGCGCGAGGCCAGGCGAGGGAGCGGGGCCCGGGCCGCCGGCACCACCGGGCCCGCTCGGGCTGTAGACGAACACGTAGGTGACGGACGCGATGCCGGGGGGCAGCGGGCACGCGAAGCCGGCGCCCGGGGCCTCCATGGCGCGGCCGGGCCCCCGGCTCAGCGCAGCCGCCGCCGCAGCCCCGCGCCCGCCGCGCGCCCGCCCGCGGGGGCCCGGCCCGCCGCCGCGCCATGGGCCGCCGCGACCCCCGCACCGCCGCGCCTGGGCTCCGGGCCGCGGGGCTGCGCTCCAGGCGGGCCGGCGGCCGCTCGCTCCACGCCCGCCGCGCGCGCCCCCCCTCCGCCGCGCGCTCCTCCCTCTGCGGGCGCGGGGCCGCCTCCTGCCGCCCCCGCCGCCGCCGCCCCCCCGATAGCCCGCCCAGCCCGGGGGCTGGCTGGCCATGGGTCGCGGGCCTCTGCGGCGGGCCGGGGAGGGGCGGCTCCGAGCGGCCGCCGGGAAGCCCCACCTCCAGGCGAGGGGCGACACCCCCACTACACCCCCCCCCGTCCACGCCCCCAGCCCTCCTGGCCCGCCTGAATGGTGACCCGGCCACGGCCACGTGCGGGCACGGATCAGGACACTGGCCCAGGCATCCCTGCGCGCTGACCACCCTCCCAGACCTCTCCTGGCGGGCCGAGCCTGAGGCCTGGACTGGCTCCCGGCAAGGCCCCATTTGCGTGGGCCCGGCTCCTGCCCAGGCGCAGGGGTCCGTGTGCGGGGCAGGGGTGCCCTCTTCCCTCCCAGCCTCTGCTCAGCTCACTGTCCCCCATGCTGTCTGCCCACTGCAAACCTGCCCCAACGCTGGCAGTGGGGTGGCAGGACCTCGGCCACATTTCTGGGGACCCCACGGTGCCTGTGGGCTCTGCAGGGTGGGGGGCTGGGTGGGCACGGTGGCACCTCCCCCATTGCTGCTCAAGCGTCCCTTTCTTCTGCCTGAAGGTGAAGTCGGCCTGCCCAAACCGCCCAGGCCCACCTCAGTGCCCAAGGCCCTTCGCCACTCAGGGAAGACCCCAGCTGGACCACTGCCCACCTAACTCTTGCTGGTCCTGGGAGCAGCTTCAAGGTCCCCAGGCCCCTGGACATCTGCTCAACAACACCACAAAGGCCGTCTGAAGGTGAGGGACAGGCCTGCGCCCCACAATCTGACTTGGGGTTTTCCACGGGTCTCGGCTTTGACAGGCTAGGGACCAGGAGCAACACCAAATGTGCCAAGATCTGTCCTCAGGACGCCTAGGGCCTGAGCAGAGAAGGGGCCGGGCAGCGGGAGGCGTCTGCAGCTGCCCCTGCTGAGTGCTCGGGGCTGGGAGTCAGGAGTCCTGGGCCCCGTCCTGTAGCCTCTTGGCTCTGTGGTTCTGAGCAGGGCCTGCCCTGGCTGCCGGCCTCCACCAGGACCAAGGCAAGGGGCGGCTACTCTGAGCCGAGTCCAGCTGTCTCATGAGACCAAGCGCTGTTCCCGTAAGCCCTTCCGCATCCTACCAGCACCTCGTGTCCACAGCGCAGAGGCCCAGGTACCAAGAACCCAGCACGGCCCTCAAGGGCTGAAGGAGACACCCGTGGAGTTCCAGAAGGCCATCCTCCCCCAAGAAGCTGCCCTCCTCCCTTAGAATGTGAAGCGCGGGCTCAGAGCGGTCAGCTGGGGCCACGGTCAGTGCACGCAGACCTGCATTAGACCCGCACCCACATCTGCAGTCGGCATCTCCCTGTTTTCCACGGTGAGCCGGGCCATGCACTCCAGATTCCAGAGGGTGCCTGGTAAATTCTGAAGAGTCCACAGTATCCATGGCCGTAGGAGCTGTAGGGGCTGGAGCCCCCACGCCCACCAGCACACGCCCTCTCCCCTGACTGCGACGGAGCTTCTAAACCGTAGGCCAGGCAAGACCCTCTCCTCCAAACCCTGCAAGCAAGTCCCAGCCCCAACAGAGATGGCCCAGGCTGGTCTCCATCAGGGCGTCCTTCTGGGCGCGGGGCTCCCTATGCAGCCTCGGCCTTCTCCGCCGAAGGCCTCCCCAGCCTCTCTCTGACGCCCACTCTGGCGCCCAGCGGCTTGGGTCTGGGGGGCTCCCTCCTGTCCCGCCTACCTGATCTTGCTCTGGCTACCCCAGCGTGTGGTAAGGCCCCGAGATCATTGTGGTCGCCGTCCCGGTCCGGTCCTTCTCTTCCTGCAGCCTCTGGAGCAGGAGCTGGTGGGGAAGGCTTCGCAGCGAGGGTCCTGGGGAGGCTGCCGGCCGCGCCTCACCCTTGAGGTTGATGTCACTGGCTGGCGCTGCAGAGGCCGAGAGGGGAGGCCAGGCCACTGGGGCCGGCTAGCCGCCGCCAGCGTAGCTGGGGGTTTCCCTAAACGGTACTGGGGGAGGGAACAGGTGAGAGGCCAGCAGCAGAAAGGACAACCAGCTCATCCTGCTGAGCCAGGCTTTCTAGATTCTAATAGTCAAATCCTGGGGCTGGAGCGATAGCACAGTGGGTAGGAGCGTTTGCCTTGCACGCGGTCGACTGGGGCGTGATCCCCGGCATCCCATATGGTCCCCGAGCACCTCCAGGAGTAATTCCTGAGTGCAGAGCCAGGAGAAACCCCTGAGTGTTGCCGGGAGTGACCCAAAAGAGCAAAAATAAAATAAAATAAAATAAAAGTCAAATCCTGCTCCAGGAGCAGCTTCTAGCCAAGCCAGCAGGCCCTCATGACCAAAGCTGACACAGGGCCTCGCCCCACGGTGCCTTCATGTCTAGCTCTGGGGGTAATGCCTCCATCAGATCCACTCCAGGCACTGGCGTTTCAGGTGCCGCACAGCAGACCCCAGAGCTCGCTGCTGCCTGCTTGGCTGGACCGAGACCCGGATGCAGGCGCACCCCAGAGCCGAGACTTCTATTTTTCGGAAGGCAGATGTAAAATCCCCAGGGGTCCTCCTGGCTCTGCACTCAGGAATTACTCCTGGCGGTGCTCAGGGGGCTGTATGGGCTGCCGGGGATCGAACCTGAGTCAGCTGCATGCAAGACAAGCGCCTTCCCCGCTGTACTCACCTCCGGCCCAAAGCTGAGACTTCCAGAAAGAATCGGTGTGCAGGTTCTGCCGACTGGGGGCTGAGCTGAAGGTGCATAAAGCCAGCAGCAGGAGATGCTCAGAGGCCGAGAGTGGGCTGTGCATGCAGGAGGTCAGGCCTCAATCCCCAGCACCAAAGGGGAACCAATGGGTGGGGCCAGAGCGACCGCACAGTGGGGAGGGCATTTGCCTTGCCCGTGGCCGACCTGGATTTGATCCCTGGCATCCCATATGGTCCCCTGAGCACCGCTAGGAGTAATTCCTGAATGCAGAGCCAGGAATAACTCCTGAGCATCGCCGGTGTGACCCAAAAAGAAAAAAAAAAACAATGGGTGCAGCCCGACAATGGGGGAAAAGGCAGGATATGAAAGACAATTACCGGATGGTTTTGCTCATATGTGAAATATAAATAACTCCAAGCAAATGAGTTTGCAAAACCCAACAAAAACAACTCTTGAAAATCTGCAGTGGTTACCAGAGGGAGGAGGGCTTGAGGGAAGGGCAGCGGGCTCCTTCGGCTAGTGTGCTGTGGAACTCTGGTGGTGGGCGCGGCGGCCACCAGCGTAGGTAAGCTGGGAGCTACACTAGACTTAAGGATTTCCCTGACAGAAATCTATTTTGTAATTTTTTAATCAGATACTGACTACTGGGAATGTGACCAGTGGTAGAGTACTTGCATCTCATATATGAAACCAGGGCTGGAGACACAGCACAGCAGGGGGCGTTTGCCTTGCATGCAGTAGACCAGGGTTCAACTCCAGGCACCCCTTGGGCCCCCAAACTCTGCCAGCACAGAGCCAGCATCACGGGTGTGACCCCAAAGCAGCAAATACATACATGAGGCCTTGGTTTGCTTCCCCAGCAGCAAAGAAAGGGTTTTTTGGTTTTTTGTTTTTTGTTTTTTTGCTTTTTGGGTCACACCTGGCGATGCTCAGGGGAACCATATAGGATGCCGGAATCGAGCCCGGTCGGCCGCGGTGTGCAAGGTAAACGCCCTACCCGCTGTGCTATCGCTCCGCCCCTACTAGAGACTTTTTGCAAGTCACATAATCTCTGCTACAGGGACTCAACACTGCCTCTGTAGCAGGAAAACTGCCACAAACAACAGATAAACAGATGAGTGTGGCAGAGGTCCAATAAAACTTTATTTAAAAAGCAGAGGCTGTCGCCATGTGCCAACACCCAATCCAACTACATGGCGAAATCTCACTGTAGTTTCAGAGCTGAGACTAGGCTCAAAACACATCGGGCTGGAGAATACTACAGTGAGAAGCAAGTGCCCAACTCAAGTTCAGTCCCCAGCACCCGTATGGTTCCCTGAGATCTTCTAGGATGGGTCCCTGAGTGCACCGCCAGGAATAGGCCGGGTGTCCCCTACCAAAAAACAATAAAATGTAACTACAGGGCTAGAGAGAGAGATCAGTGGCTGAATGAAGGTTTGCTTGTAGGAGGTCCCGGTTCCATCCCTGGCCGGGCAAGGTGTCCAAAGCACCACCCTGGCACCACCTAGCACCCTGACAAGAGCCTAGAGTAGCCTCTGAGCACCACTGGGTTTAGCCACAAAACAAAAACCAAACAAAATATAAGGATTAAGAAAGATATTTTGTGTAAACAGTAACCAGAAGAAAGCTAAGTAACAAAGTAACTACTTTTTTTTATTGTGAGAAGCAGGACCCAGCAGAGCTCAGCAGCAGTGCGGACTGGGCCAGGGGCTTTAAAGCCACCCGTAAATACCCGCAAGCCAACCACACAATACCTGCAAGCCAACTGCGCAATACCCACAAGCCACCAGCGCCCAATACCACTTAAAGCCAACCACACAATACCCGCAGCCAACTGCGCAATACCCGGAAAGCCAACTGCGCAATGCGCGCAAGCCACCCGTGAATACCCGCAAGCCAACTGCGCCAATACCCGCAAGCCAACTGCGCGATACCCACAAGCCAACCGCGCCCAATACCCGAAGCCACCCCTGCAATACCCGCAAGCCACCCGTGAATACCCGCAAGCCAACTGCGCAATACCCACAAGCCACCCGCGCCAATACCCGCCAAGCCACCCGTGAATACCCGCAAACCAACTGCGCAATACCCACAAGCCACCCCTGCAATACCCACAAGCCACCCGCGCAATATCCGCAAGCCACCCGTGAATACCCACAAGCCACCCGCGCAATATCCGCAAGCCACCCGTGAATACCGCAAGCCACCTGCGCAATACCCGCAAAACCAACTGCGCAATACCCGCAAAGCCACCCGCGCAATATCCGCAAGCCAACCGCAGCAATGCCTGCAGGCCAACGGTGCAATACCCGTGTGATCCGCATCCCCAGGCCCTGAGCAGCCATATTAAAACCAGACAAAATAGGGGCCAGAGTGATAGCCCAGCGGGTAGGGCGTTTGCCTTTGCCCGCGGCGGCTTGTGCCGGCCTGGGTTCGATTCCCGGCATCCCATATGGTCCCCCGAGCACCGCCAGGAGTAATTCCTGAGTGCAGAGCCAGGAGTAGTCCCTGAGCATTGCCGGGTGTGACCCAAAAAAGCAAAAAAAAAAAAAAAAAAAAAAAAAAACAGACAAAATATACTTTGAACGGCTGCAAGAGACAGAAAAGGCCTTGATATGCTGGTATCAAGTAAAGCTAAGAATAACATACACCAAACGACAAAGCACCAAAACCAGGAAGCTACTCTGGCCCAGGGGTGAGTGGATGGATCTGCTGCAGCAGCGAAGGTCTCAGCCCCACAGTCAAAAATGGATCATCTGGGGCCGAGCAATAGCACAGCGGGGGCATTTGCCTTGCACGCAGCAGACCTGGGTTCGATCCCCCACATCCCATATCGTGCCCTGGCACCGCCAGGAGTAATTCCTGAGTTACTCTGCAGCCAGGAGTAACCCTGAGCTTTGCCAGGTGTGACCCCCCCAAAAAAAAAAAAAAAAAAAGACCGGATCATCTAGACAGGGAGGACACAGGACACCTGGGCGTCGGCCATCGCGCGTCTAGGCAAACACACGCCAGCAAGAGCAGTTCCACAGTGTTCCCCCAAGACGTGGCACAGGCGGGGCCAGGCTACGTCACTCTCCCTTCACTTATAAAGGCTCAAACACACCATCTCTTCCTCAATCACAATGGAACAAAGCTAGGAATAAAGAACAGAGGAAAAGTAGAAAATTCAGAAATACATGAAAATCAAACAACCTACTCTGAAACCACCCATGTGTGGGAACAAAGGAAACCTAGAAAATAGTTTTGAGATGAGCGAAAACAAAAACAAACATACTAAAATGGGATGGGGAAAAATAAAATGGATGGTGGCCAGGGAATAGCACATCAGGTAGAGCGTTTTCCTTGCAAAGCCGACCCACGTTCGATCCCCGGCATCCTATATGGTTCCCCAAGCTCTGCCAGGAGTAATTCCTGAGTGCAGAGCCAGGAGCAACCCCTGAGCATTGCCGGGTGTGACCCAAAAAGCAATAGGTAGGTAGGCAGGTAGGAAGGTAGGTAGGTTGATGGATGGATGGATGGATGGATGGATGGATGGATGGATGGATGGATGGATGGATGGATGATGGATGGATGGATGGATGGATGGATGGATGGATGGGTGGGTGGACGGATGGACGGAAGTATGGATAGATAAAATGAGATGGAACGCAACTGACCTGGGTTCCATCCCTGGCATCCCATATAGTCCCAGGCAGAGGAGTAATTCCTAAGTGTGGAGCCAGGAGTAACCTGAACACTGCTGAGTGTGGACCCCAAAAAATACTGGGATGGAGGAACTGAAGAGATAGTACAGCAGGTAAAGTGCTATACGTACGCCAAAAAATAAATAAAGAAAAAATAAAATGGGATGGAGAGAATTGTAGCTGAAAATATATGTAAAGATGGATTAGCCAGGGGCTGGAGCGATAGTTCAGTGGGTATGGTGTTTGCCTTGCATGCAGCCAACCCAGGTCTAGCACACAGCATCCTATATGGTCCTGAGTAACTCCTGAGTGCTGAGCCAGGAGTAACCCCTGAGCATCGCCAGGTGTGACCCAAAAGACAAAAAAAAGTGGATTAGCCAGGGCAGAGAGAAGTCCTGAAGCCCATCCCTGGCACGACCTGCTCCTCCAAGCATCACTGGGCCAACCCTCAGCATTATACTTGCAGCAGTCCCTGATAACTACTCACTGTGGCTCACAAACCATAAAGAAATAGAGAAAAAAAACTACAGCCATTGGGGCCGGAGCGATAGCCCAGCGGGTAGGGCGTTTGCCTTGCGGCCGGCCCATGCCGGCCTGGGGTTCGGTCCCCTGAGCACCGCCAGGGTGATTCTTGAGTACAGAGCCAGGAGAAACCTCTGAGCGTTGCCAGGTGTGACCCAAAAGAAAAAAAAAAAACCCTACAACCATTCGGGGCCAGAGCAATAGCACAGCAGGGAGGGCATTTGCCTTGCAAGCCGCCAACCCAGATTTAGTCCCCGGCGTCCCATATGGTCCCCAAGCACCACCAGGAGTAATTCCTGAGTGCAGAGACAGAAGTAACCCCTGAGCATTGCACAGTGTGGCCAAAAAAAAAAAAAAAAACGTCGTTCATGTGCCAGGGACGTAGTTTGAAGTGGTCTCACGTTTGAGAGCCTGAGTTTGATTCTCGCACGGCCCCAGCCCAGCCCCAGCATGTGCTGCCACGTGTGAGTCAGCACCTACCTCTCCCCCACTGCCAGGCTGCAGGGCTGAGGTCCCGGAGGGAGCCTGACTGCCTGAGCATTGCTCGGGAGGACCCACCCCATACAGTGGTTTTCTTTTCCAAAACCAGTAACTCTGGGCTGGGGTGTCGCCCCGTGGTAGAGCACCAGTGTCGTTTGTATGTGGCGGAATTCCCTCTCTCTGGAAAACAATAACTCAATAACCTGGGGCCGGGTGATCGTACAGCAGGTAGAGCATTTGCCTTGTATGCGGCCAACCAGGGTTCAATCACCAGCATCCGATATGGTCACCGGAGCACCTCCAGAAGTGATTCCTGAATGCAGAGCCAGGAGTCACCCCTGAGAATCACCTGTTGTGGCCCCAAAACAAAACAAACAAAAACCCTAATAGTCTAATTGTACACCTCAAGGAACGAGATAGAGATGGAAAGCAAATGGAATCCAAAGTTACAGAATGATGGGGCTGGAGCGATGGCCCAGCGGGTAGGGCGTTTGTCTTGCACACAGCCAGCACAGGCCGGCCCAGGTTAGATCTCCGGCATCCCATATGGTTCCCTGAGCACCGCCAGGAGTGATTCCTAAGTGCAGAGCCAGGAGAAACCCCTGGAGCATCGCCGGGTGTGACCCAAAAAAGAAAAAATAAAAACTTTGTTACAAAATGAAAGTAATAATTACGTTTATACAGAGATAAAATAGAAAGTAGGGGGCGAAGCGATAGCCCAGCGGGTAGGGTGCTTGCCGTGCACGGCTGGCCTATGCCGGCCTGGGTTCGATCCCCGGCATCCCATATGGTCCCCGAGCACCGCCAGAAGTAATTCCTGAGTGCAGAGCCAGGAGAAACCCCTGAGCGTTGCCGGGTGTGGCCAAAAAGCAAAAAAAAAAAAAAAGTAGGAAAACCATGAAACCGAAAGTTGATTTTTTTTTAAACTTACAAATATTTAACTAGTATCACTCGGAAGAGAGGGGGTTGGGAAAAATAATACAGGGGGTTCAGACAGTCCTGTCGCAAATGCTACCCCCATCCAACCCTCAACTCAACACACTGTCCTCTAGCATCACCAGGAGTGACCCCTGAACACAGAGCACTGCATTTAATTAATTCCCAGATTAATTGAAATTTAAAGAGTGAGATAAAACAATTAAAAAATGAAATGTGGGGCTTCCTACAGATCCTATAGAACGAGAAAAGAAATAAAAGCTTAAACTCTGAACAAATGTATGACAACAAACGAGATAAACTCAATGAGATAAAAGAATTATTTAAAAAAAAACACAGATTTGCCAAAACGATGCAAGGACATAAAAAGATACCATAAACAGATCTTAACATACAAGAGACTGGTCGGGGTCAGATTTCAGCCCATGCCACTGCTGAGGCCCACCGCCATCTTTGTCACTGGAGCCATTCCTGGAAGTCTGCAGAGTGTTCGGGGGACGCAGCGGGCCAGGGAGGTGCCCGGGCACTCACATCTGCCTCTCAAGCCACAGACCCAGGAGGCCAAGTCTACTAATCATTCCAAGAAAATTTCAAGAAAACGGCATTTCAAGAAACAGCAATCCTACTCAAGCACTTCCAAAAACACGGGAGGAGGGAATACTTTCTAACTTATTCTATGAGCAATTAAGAAATGAGCAAAGGCCTTGCCATTTCTCCAGAGCAGAGATACAAATGGCCAATGAAACCATGAGGACGCTCAACCTGGCGCGCCATCCAGGAAGCGCAAGCCGCAAGCATCAGCGGGAGGTACCACTTTACACCGACCAGAATCCAAGACAGATCCTGACAAGTATTGGAATGGAGCTAACACATTGCTGGTGGGAATGCAGAACGGTGTGAAACAGCTGGGAACTTCCTCAGAAAGGTAAACAGAATAGCCACGTGACCCAGAGATACCCAAAGCCACTGGAAACAGGGAGTCGGGCAAGGGCAGACACACCATGCTCGCTGCACCTACTGTGGCCTCAGGTGCAAACAAACCTTCATCACCAGATGTGTATGTGCACATCTGTACAGATGGCGGGCCTCTGCCATCATGGAAAGGGCCTGAGTGACAGCTGAGCCACCACCAAGAAGCAGTGGAATAATGGAAGCTCCAAGGCCACATACTGTGGCAACGGAAATACAAGCAGGGCAGCAACCCTGGTCGGGAAGGACTGGTGGAACTGTATGGTCAGTGTTTAACGTGGACGGGGCTTTCTTTAGGGGTCAACAGAAGTGGTTCATGAATAAGCGCTATTAAATTAGTCTAAGATTCTAGATTTGATACGCGTGAATTTAATTCCAGATGACAATGAATCTGATTTAGTTTCTGTTTTGCCGCCACGCCTTCCGGTGCTGGGTGGAATGAATGAGCTCTGGCCACAGACGCCCTCCAGGCAACTGCTTTAACCTCAGGGCTCACTCCCACCCCCACCCCCCCATCTCAAAGCCTCAAGCTAGAAAGGGCAACTGTGGCTGGGTCTGGCCTGGGCCCTTACTCAAAGCCCTGCTCTAGACGTGGAGCAGCGAGGTGTGGGCTGTGCCAGGGGCCCCACTTGGGAGCTGGAGCTGAGTCTCAGGTGCCACCCTGACCTGCTGAGTCAGAATCCACATTTAACCCAAGTGTGGGACTCAGAGGCACAGGAAAAGCTCTTCCCAGGGCACTGTGTCCCGGCAGGCCCAAGAGAAGAAAGCTGAAGAGTGTGCCCAGGAGCGCAGGGTGACGAAGGGGAGCAGAGTTGTGTAAGTGGGGAGAGGCTGCAGAGGGTTGAGACGTTCCGTCCACAGGGGGTGACGGGCTCCAGCATACCAGACTCCCAGGGCCTCCTCTGTGGGACCCGTGAACAGGTCCTGGGCATCTGGGCAGGCCAGAGCCCACCGAACTGTCATAAGTATCTGGCCCCGAGGTGTAGGGACAGGAATAGTCACCCCTATGGGGTTCAGGTTCCCAGAGTGTGGAAATCCATACTTGTGGTCCCAGAGTGGAAATCCATACTTGAAGTCCATACTTGTGGTCAGCACTGTGGAGCTGCTGAGAGGACAGTCCGGGACAGGGATGAAAGGTAAACACCCACGGATACACTGTCTGTGGCTTAGACCATGCGGCCATGTCGTCTGAGTACACAAATCATGTGTCCTATTTAAGGGACAAATCTTGTGTACCCCAACCCTGGAGCTGGGTACAAGACTGCTAGGGCCAGCGGTCTAGACCACGAAGAGACGGACAGACAGAGCAGTCTAGACCACGAAGAGACGGACAGACACAGCGGTCTAGACCACGAAGAGACGGACAGACACAGCGGTCTCGTCCACGAAGAGACGGACAGACACAGTGGTCTAGTCCATGAAGAGACGGACAGACACAGCGGTCCCGTCCACTAAAGAGATGGACAGACACAGCGGTCTTGTCCACAAAGAGATGGACAGACACAGTGGTCTCGCTCAAAAGAGACGGACAGACACAGTGGTCTTGTCCACAAAGAGATTGACAGACATAGCGGTCTAGTCCACGAAGAGAAGGACAGAGGTCTCGTCCATGAAGAGACGGACAGACACAGAAGCCCCGAGGGCAGGGGGAGGAGGTGGAGCGACAGCACAGCGGGGAGGGCGTTTGCCTTGCACACAGCCGACCCGGGTTCGATCCCGGCATCCCATATGGCCCCGAGCACTGCCAAGAGTAATCCCTGAGTGCAGAGCCAGGAGGAACCTGAGCATCGCCGGTGTGACCCAAATGAGAAAGAAAAGGAAGCCACCTGGACTCATCTCAGCAAGGTTCCAGCCCCACCCAAAGGCAGGCACTGGACAGGCCAGCCCGTGACAGAGTGACCCCAGAGCCGGGGACAGGAGGGACAGCTGAGACACAGACAAGCCTCTCCCCTCCAACCCGTCCAGCCAGAGTTCAGAGGACAGAGTTGAATCCCACACAAGGACGGGGCGGTGGATGGGAATGCGACGGCCCTAACAGACCCTATTTTCTCCTCAGACACGGTCACTGCCCGCTCTGCAGCCTCCACATGACTGAGCCCTCCCGACCACGCCCAAGCTCAGGCCCCAAGGCCCCACCCACCCAGCCTGGGCCCCGCTGTCTGCCCTGTAGCGTGCTCCACCCAGAGGTGCCGCACACCGTGAGTGCCGCTGACCACACAGATCCCGTGTGCACCCACCCCATTCGGCAAATACCCCCTGAACCACAAACTCCATGTGCCACATATTCCACATGCCACACACCCCTGTGTGCCACACCCCACGCCCACACACCCCACGTATCACGTGCCCTATGTGTCACACACCCAATGCCCCCAACCCAGCATGGGCTTTGGGACTCAGAGCAGCCTCTGGCAAGGTCGCCAGCTCAAACGGTCCTTGACAGGCAAAGGTCCTTTTTTTTTTTTTTTTTTTTTTTTTTTGGGTCACACCCGGCAATGCTCAGGAGTTTCTCCTGGCTCTGCACTCAGGAATTCCTCCTGGGGGGTGCTCGGGGGACCATATGGGAACGCCAGGGATTGAACCCGGGCGGCACAGGCCGGCTGCAGGCAAAGGTCCTTTAAGACAAACTTAACCCCTTGCCTCGGCCGCAGGCCAAAATTCCCTCTGCCCCGTCCACAACTTCCAGTTAGAGCAAGCAAACAGATTACAGCCACGCAGCACGCTATTTCAACGTGGGCTCACATGCTTGCCTTGCCTGCAGCTGACCCCAAATCCTGGCATCACCGGGCATCCTAAGACTATGGCCCTGAGCGTGGAGCTCAGACTGACTAAAAACAGTTCGGAAGTGCTGAAATTGGAGCCAAAGAGGAATTGAGGAGCCTGGTCTAGAAAGTCGCCCCACCCAGACACCTGGGCCCTCAAGGGGTCAGTGGGCAGAAGAACACCAGGAAGGGCAGGGAGGCTTGGGGAAGGATGAGTTCTCGAGGGCAGCACCGGCCACACCCAACGCAACAGACAGCTGGGACGGCCCATCTCCCGGGGCTCCTGATTCCCACAGGCTGGGCGGCCCGGGAGTTCTGTCCGCCAGCACTCGGGGCCCCTCCGGAGGCCAGGGCACAGCACAGCGACGCTGCTCGCGAATGCACACCAGGGGCGTAACCCGCCCACGGCACGCGGGCACTTGAACAAGTTCATTTTGGGTGGGGAGGTCGGAGGCGATCAGGGGCAATGCTCGAGGGACCAGAGGCGGTGCCAGGGACTGAATGGGGGTCTGCCGCCTGCAAGGCAAGTGCCCACCTGTGCCACCTCTCGCCCTTTAACCGGCTTTGGACGCAGCTGGAGTAAATCCCAGGGCAAGCAGCTGAGACCCAGACCCTGCTGCCGTTCACTCCACCAGGCGGCCACGCACAGTGACCCCTAACCCAAGCCGACTCTCACCTCAAGGGAACATAAACCAGCTCCACACCAACCAGCGCCCGTGCCGAACACGCGCTTGACCCTGACCCTCACCCGTGGTCTCCCCTGCAGGGGCCCCTCCAGCCAAAGAGAACAGCTGGGAGGGAGAGATGGAGGGGACATGGGGCACCCATGCCCTGCCAACAGCAGTGCCCGTGTGGTCCCGAGCAGCTGCGCAGACACCCAGGGCACGGGTAGAACTCACCGACATCAGAGTCCTTGTGGGTCTTGATGACCTCGGCCAGCTCGAAGTTCCCCGCGATGATCGCCACCTAGGGGTGGGGCAGGGGTCAGCGGCCCTCGGGGATTCTTACCTGCTTCTTTCCCGGTCCGGGGACACAGGCTTGGCCCCCTGCCCTGTCCACCTTTTTAATACCCCAGACTGCCTGGGACAGGAGAGCCCGGCGGAAGCAAGGCCAGTCTGTGAAGCTGGCCACAGCACCCGGCCCAGGGAGGCCCCTCGCGCCAGCTCGCTCTCGCAGTCTCTGGGCTCAGCCTGCATCAGCTGCGTCTCCTCTGGGGTCCCACCTATGACATAGCCTCCCCACAGGTCCAACCCTGGAGAGACCCTGCCTGACCATCAGGGAACCAACAGCACACCCAGAGAAAGGGCTCACAGCTGTGCCCACTCGTGGGCGGGCCATTCCCGGCCCTGGCTGGCCTCAGAACCATTCTCTTGCTCGCTCTGGACACGCCTGTTCTCCCCAGAGCCAAGGCAAGGCTTCTCTGTCCAGGAGAAGCTGCGGGAACACCTGCAAAGTCCGCCCCTTCCCACCTCCAAGGGGCAGTCTCAGGTGGGAGGAGCCAGGCCCAAGTGCCCAGCACGCCCCAGGGGGCCGCCACACCATGTCCCCACACACCTGGAAGGCCGTCTGGCTGTTGTAGTTCCGGACATCCTTGCTGGCCCCTCGGAAAAGCAGTACACGCGCACAGCTCTCCTGCGAGGGCCGGGGGACGGGTCAGCGCCCCTCAGGAGGCACCTACCCACTTGCTCACTCACCGGGCAGTGCCCAGCCTGCGGGGCCCGCCCAGCCCTTTACCACTGGCTTGCAAGGAAGGGCCACAGCCTTCTGCCACGTAGTGGGGCCCCGGGCACACCTGGTTGTAGAGGGCGCAGATGTGCAGGGCCGTGTTCCCGGACGCGTTCTGGGCACCCATGTCGGCCCCGTAGAACAGCAGGTGCTCCAGGTGCTGTATGCGTGCCCAAAGCGGCAGGCCTAGGGGCAGAGGGGGCTGTGGGACCAGCAGCTGCTTCACCCCCCCAAGCTGGCACCTCGGGCCCAGGCTGCCGCCCACCTGGTGGATCTCCTGCCACCCATTCTCATCCGTGGTCCCCAGCTGAGCATGATCATGGAGCAGCAGCTCACAGCAGAGGGCGTCACCGCCCCGAGGGCGCTGTGGTACAGGGGTGTCAGGCGCGGCTGTCCTTTGTAGTCGGCGAGGCACCCAGGTCCAGCAGGGTCTGCGAGCATGCGGGTAAGAGACCTCAGGCCTTCACGGGCTAGGCCCTGTCCACGCCCATCCCACCCTCTCCCCAGGCCCCGCCCCAATGCCCGGGCCCCGCCCCAGGCCCCGCCCCCACACCACAGGCCCCGCCCAGACCTGGCCAGCCCCCAACTCTGGGTCCCGCCCCACACTCTGGGCCCCGCCACTCCTAACCCACCCTGCCTGCATCCCAGCGCGACCCCATTCTGGTCACTCCCCCCCACACACACACACATACTGCGCCCCACCCATACCACAGCTCCACCCACCCATCCCCCTCCCACGGCCTAGGACCCTAACACCGCATGCTCCACCCACATTCCCAGCCTGGTCCCACCCCTGGTCACACCCCACACCCCTGACTGCCGCCCATGCCCCCTTCCTGCTGACCGTCAGGGCAGCTGCGTTCGCTGGCGGGCGGCACAGTCGTGCGTGAGCCTCGCGGGTGCGGAAGTCCAGGTGAGCTCCGCCGTTGCGCAGCACTTTGAGCAGGTCTGTGGTGTGGTCCAGCTGGGCCGCCAGACTCAGGGGACACTCTGAGTCCAGGGACAGACAAAGGTCACGGCCCTGGTCACTCCGTGGCCCTGTCCCTTCCCACTCTGAAGCTCACCTCCTGTGTCAGGATCGTGAAAATTGGGGTCCAGCCCCTTGTCCAGTAGGCGGGCCACCTTATCTGTGCTGTGCAGCTGAATGTAGTCCATAAACTTCTTCAGGTTTGCCTGGAAGAGCCAGGCGGGGTCAGTCCAGTACTGTCTCGGGCTGCCCAGGCGCCTCTGGTGTGACCCGTCACACACACCCCCCGACTGCTAAAGCCCATTCAAGCCGCCTGGACACCTGCGAAACCTGGGGTCTGAAGTCGGTCCCCACCCCAATGCCCTGAGTCTGAAGTCCATCCTCCTCCCCAATGCCCTGGGGTCTGAAGTCAGTCCCCACCCCAATGCCCTGGGGTCTGAAGTCCGTCCTCCTCCCCCAATGCCCTGGGGTCTGAAGTCGGTCCCCCACCCCAATGCCCTGGGGTCTGAAGTCCGTCCCCACCCCAATGCCCTGAGTCTGAAGTCCATCCTCCTCCCCAATGCCCTGAGTCTGAAGTCCGTCCTCCTCCCCAATGCCCTGGGGTCTGAAGTCCGTCCTCCACCCCAATGCCCTGGGGTCTGAAGCCCGTCCCCCACCCCAATGCCCTGGAGTCTGAAGTCCGTCCTCCACCCCAATGCCCTGGGGTCTGAAGTCCGTCCTCCACCCCAATGCCCTGGAGTCTGAAGTCCGTCCACCACCCAATGCCCGCCCCTAGTGTTCATGCACTCCTGCCCCAGGCCCGGCACCCGTCTGGTACGGCCAGGGGCCACCCCGTCTCCTAGGCAGGAGTGTCACTCTCTGACTGCCAGAAGACCCTGAGCCCATCCCCAGAGCCCTCGACCGACTTGTCTTTTGCTCCTTCCCAGCCCTGAACTGATGGACTCGGCATAGCCTCTGGGCCCATGGGTGCTATGGATGCCGGGAGCACCAAGCCGGGGGCACCAGCAGGCCTCAGCTCTACAGAGCCACGAAACACTCAAGCAGGGAGGGCACGGCGGAAGGCGGCACTGCCGTGCACCAGGGTGTGAGCAGCAGAAAGGCCAGAAACGGGTGCGGACAAGGAGACACGTTAAAGTGAAGAGGCTGCGTCCAGATCCCTGAGCTGAATGAGTTGTCTAGACCAGCGTTCTCCGCCCTGTCTACACCTGTGGCCACACCTGCACAGCCATGACCGGTATAGACCAGCGCTCTCCGCCCTGTCTACACCTGTAGCCACACCTGCGCTGACCATGACCGGTACAGACCAGCGCTCTCCGCCCTGTCTACACCTGTGGCCACACCTGCGCTGACCATGACCGGTACAGACCAGCGCTCCGCCCTGTCTACACCTGTGGCCACACCTGCGCTGCCATGACTGGTACAGACCAGCGCTCTCCGCCCCTGTCTCCACCTGGAGACGCACCAGGCTGTGCAGGTGAGTGAGTGTGGACGAAGCCCGTGAGGTACCAAGGGACAAGTGTCACTGGTGTCCTTCCGGTCACTGAGGACATGCGGGGCAGGAGCTTGGGGGTATCAGAGAGGCCCAGCAGCAGTCACACAGGGCAGTCAGGGAAAGCCTCAGAGCCGCAGGGGAGGCACAGTGGCTGGAGCGCCCCCTGGGTCCCAGAGACCACCCCACCACGAGTCCCGGAGCCTGAGTGGGACTCAGGAGTCTGTGAGCACCCAGCACACAGCCTGAGGACCCCACCCTTGGGCTTTCGGGGTCGGTCTCCACTGGAGACTACCCAGCACATGGACCCACCCTCCTGCCTAAAGAGTGGGTCTCACGCCAGGCAGGATGGCTCAGCCCTGCTGGGAACGACTTCTCTGGGACCTGCGTTCTCCTCTTCCAAACCGAGCGCCAGAGTCCCTCCGGGGAGTGGCCTATGGTCATAGGGGTGCCAGGCTCCTGTCCCTTCCCCGGCCCCCCACGGCCACCAGGTCAGAGCCTGTCCAATGAGTCTCCACTGCCAGAATTGCCCCATCACAGCCCCATCACAAGCCAGGGTCTACCGGAGGGTCGGCAAGAGCCTGACCTCGCTGGGCCTTCACAGATCCCCTCGGCCATGTGCCAGGGACCTGCGCCCAGCTCGCCAGCTGCCCCACACCCCTCTGGGTCTCTGCCAACAAGACCAAAGATGAATAAAGCGGGAGGATCATGGTCAGCTCCAGCAGGCAGCAAAGCAGGAGTGGCCCTGTCCACTCCAGAAGAGAACTTCTGACAGACACTTGAACTTCACCAGACACAGCCAAGACCAGAACGGGGACAGTGACCCAAGAGGCCCTAGGGGGTCCCTCCCCCCAGATCTTTCCTTACCTTGGTGTGAAGCTTTGCAAACTGCTTGTCATCAATGAGGTTCTGGGCATACACTCGCCGCTTGTATCGGAACTGCGCGGGAGGGCAGGGAGAAGGCTCCTGGGGCAAGTGGGGGTGCAGACCCCACCCCACCCCCACAGCTTCCTGCCCCCAGCCACAGAGCCCCAGTGCCAGCCTCGAAGCAGTCCCGGGCAAGAGGCGCAGACAGGCTGCCTGGGGTCTTGCAGGCACTTCCGGGCCCCTGAGTCAGGGATCCCAGGGAACCACACTCCTCCCCAGCGCCCTGCTCCAAGATGACCTTCCAGGCAGCCCCTGTCACCACCGGAGCCAGCACCCGAGCCCACCAGGAGTGATGACCACGCCTCACTATGGACGTGGGAGGCGAAGGAGGGCGGCTTGGTTGGGGCAGGGGCAAATGCTGCCGGCTCAGAGCACTGGCTCAGAGCACTGACTCCCGCTGCTCAATCACACATCAGAAAGGAGCAGAGGGTGTCAGGCACCACACACACACACTGCACATGGCTCCCTGCACACACGAACATGCGTACAGCTCCCTGCACACACGGCTCTGTACACTCACGCGCAGCCCCTCCTCAAGGCACACACATTCGTGCACACTACACACGGCTCCCTGCACACACGCACACTGGCCGCAGCTCCAGTGCAGGCGCACGTACACATCGTTCACCGTTCCATGACACCCGCACCCGCTCCCATCACTCACACCGCTCGCTGCACGCCGTTCCCCGCACGCGCGGTGCGAGCACCCCAGTTCCACCCCTGACTCCCCTCGCGCTCCTCAGCCAGCGCCCTCCACTCCAGGGCGGCTCAGACGGGGTCCCCTGGAGCGCGCCCCTGGCCGGTGCGCCGCGCGGCTCACCTCCAGGTACGGCAGGGGCGTGTCCAGGTTGGGCGGGTAGTCCTGCAGCAGCCGCTCCTCGTCCAGGAACTTGCCTGCTCGGCCCCGGGAGGGCGGCTGGAAGAGCCCATAGTTGAGCGCGTCCTGGAGACTGTGGTTGAGGGCGCAGAGCACGCGCTGCTTCGCTGCCCACACGGGCGCGGCCGGGTCGAAGCGCAGGCACTTCTGCAGCGGAGCGGGGCTGTTGAGCCCACCCAAGCCCCCGCACCCCGCGGGCCCACCGCCCCCAGCGCCCCCCCGACCGGCTCCCCGGGGCCCCGCCCCGAGGGCGGCGCTGCCCGCCCCGCCACCGGCTGGGGAGGGTCTCGGCGGAGGCGGCGGGGAGGGGCGTGCCGGGTCGGGGTCGCCGCGTCCCGCACTCACCGTCTGCTGCAGGTCCGGGATGCCGACGCGCACCACCACGGTGGCGGCCCCGGGGCCGTCCATGCCCGCGGCCGGGAACGGGGCGCTCGGGAGCTCCGCGCGGCGCCCGGCCCCGTCCCCCCCCACCGGGGCCCCGTCGGCCGCGCTGCGCGGGAGGGGCTGGGGGGGGCGGGGGGGCCGGGGCCGGCGCGGGGGCAGCGGCGCGGGGGGGCTCGGCTGGGGCGGCGGCGGCGGCGGCGCGGCTCAGCTGCATCGGCCCCGGCTCGGCGCGGCGCCGGCTTCCCCGGGGCGGGCGCGGCGGGGGGAGGGGCCCGAGGCGCGCGGGGCGCGGGGGGGCGGCGCGGGGGCCGCGGGGGGCGCGGGCGCGGGCGGCGGCGCGGGGCGCGCGGGGCGGCGGGGGCGCGCGGCGGCGCGGGGACCCCGGGGGGGTTGTGCCGGGGCGGGGGCGCCCTAGGCCGCGGCGCGCGGGGGCTGCTGAGCGGCGGGGCCCGCGCCGCGCCTCCTGCCGCCGGCGAGCATCCGCCGAGCCGGGTAAGACGAGGCGCTGGGGGTCCTGGAGCGGGGCGGGGGCACGGGCCGGGCGGGGGGTGGGGAGAGGCGAGTCAGTGTCGGGGTGCGGGGCTCCCCTCGGCCCGCCGCCCCGCCCCAGCCAGGGCTCCCGGGAGGTGCCGGGGACCCGCCCTGCCCCGCGTGGCCCTGGCGGCCGGAGCTGTGCCACGCGCGCGCCCTGCGCCTTCCCCGGCCCGGACGAAGCGCCCCCGCCGAGTTTGGGGAGTTGTCCCGGACTCGGGCCCCGCCCCTCCGCCGCCCCCTCTGCAGCCCCCGGCCCGTGGAGACGATGCCGGTCGCCCCCTCCCGTCACCTTAGCGACGGCAGGGTGGGGGCGCGACCTAGGGGAAGGGCCCAGGGGAGGGGGCGCCACGAGTCTCCACCTGCCACGGGGAAGTGAATTTTAGCTTTATGCGTTGTCGTGGCAACCGGGAGGGTGACGAGTGGGCGGAGAAGCTGGAGGCAGCGGAGAAGCTGGCTCGGGCGCCGCCACCCGCCCTGGCCCTCCAGCCCCCAGTCCCGAGGGCCACCGGAGCTCTGTGGAGCCGGCCACCAGGTGGGACCCCGGGTACGCCCTGAGCCAGCTCTGCCCCCCCACACCCCTCAGGAGCACGAGTCTCCCCACCCGCCTCCCGAAGGAGACAAGAATGAGGCCCCGGAAACTCGCTCCCGGTGCCAGCCCGGGGCTTCTCGTGTCCCCAGAAAGGCGCTCCGTGCCCTGCAAGCAGCCCCTGCCACAGACCCAACACGGGAGCCCCCCGCCTGCCTCATCCCTGGGAACAGACCCCTGCCCACAGAGCCCCCATCCCTATTCCCAGCCCCTGCCCCCCTGGCCCTGCCCTCCCACCCCTGCTCCCCTCAGCCCTGTACTCCACCCCTTTTCCCTTCGGCCCCCAAGAGCCTAGGACAGCCCCAGCCGGCTCAGGCCCCAAGGGCTAGCCTCACCCTGACTCTCCGTCTACCAGTCTAGGGTAAGTTTTCTGCTTCCTGAGACCCCACTGACCCTCAGAGCCGCGTGTCCAGCGCCGTCCAGTGCTACTGTGGTCTGCTGCTTTCTCCACCAGGCCTGGGTGGACCCTTTCTGTCCGGATGTGTGGCCCCAGGATGGCCAAACCCAGCCCCACCCTTGCCAGACACACACCAGGCTTTACCCAAGGCCACTGGCAGGCGGGGCCTGGCCCGAGTAAAGAGCTGAGGGTCCCCTGGGGTCCAGGCAGGATGGGAGGAGTGGGGAGAGGGGGTGCAGGAAGGGGCGGGTAGGAGCCCACTTATCTGCAGGAAGCACCTGGTGGAACCTCAGGCCGGCTTCCTGCGGCCGGCCCTGCACAGAGGAAGCCTGTGCTTTCCCGGCCCTCTCCGTCTCCACCACCTTCCTGCCTGGCTCCCAGGTCACCAGACCCAGCACCCTGCCACCCCAGACGCCATCCTCCTGACAGGCTCTTCCAACACCACCTGCCTCTCCTCGCCTTGGAGACCTGGGCCACTCCTAGGGGGCGAGGCCCCAGGAGTCTGACCTTCCCCAACCAGACCCCCAGCTCCCTGGACAGCCCAGCCAGGCCTCACTGGCGCCCTTTGGGCCTCCCAGCCTCCCTCTCCTGTAGGTAAATCTCGCCTGCTCGCCCTGCAGTAACTGCTGCCTTTGGGAGAAGACCACCTCTCTGCTGAGAGCAGCCGAACACCCGACACTGCCCTTCCCTGCCCCAGGTAATGCAGGAGCCCTTGCTCGGGGCTGGCGCCCAGGATGGCCCGGGACCTGGTGTACTCTACACCAGGTAGTACTCTATAGGTACAGGCTGGACACCCCGGCATCCCATATGGTTCCCCGAGCACCGCCAGGAGAAATTCCTGAGCAAAGAGCCAGGAGTAACCCCTGAGCATCGCCGGGTGTGACCCAAAAAAAAAAAAAAAAAAACCCAGACCGAAGCGTTCATCCACTTCCTGTCCTTCCTCATGAGGGGGAGGCGGGCTGTGGCCCATCTGTGTCCAGAACAAAAAACCTTAAGGCCACCCCGTCCTATACCCGCCTGGCCCCTGCTCGGCCTCTCCTGCCCTAAGCCCAGCCTCATCAGGGCTGTTCCTCTATGTCCATCCCCACATTCTACACTCAGGCACCAAGAGGCCTTCTGGGCAGAGCACCCACAGGCTCCTCGCCTTGCAGCAGCTCCTTCATGAACTGTCCTTCTCCCAGGTCCACCTCCCGCCTCAAGCCTGGCTCCTGTCCTGAGGAGGTGGTCCAGCTCTCACCCACACCCCCTGGCACCATGCCCCTCCCCTTCCACTCAGGTTTCACACTGAATCTCTAGCGCAGCTAAGCCCCCACACGGGTCTGGCCACCCATTGGGATCTCCCTTCCACCCTCCTCACCTTTCCAAGACACCTTTCCAAGACACCAAGGCCGCTGGTGTCCTGCTGGCCGCCCCTGCCCTTCCTTTGATGTCCCTAATATGTCCTGCTCTCACCCTCCCGCCTTTGTTCGTCTGCTTCCTCCCCTTACACACCCCTGCCTGCCCCAGCCACTTGTCCGTGCTCACTTTCCCGATGCTTTCCCTCATGCTCTGCTCATTAAAGACCCCATCAGTGCCTAGTGCTCGGCGGAGTCTTCCTCGGCACGTGCTGAGCAGGTAAAGCTAAGCCCCACGGTTACCTCCAGGCTGTCTGCGCCCAACTTTTGTCAAACTCTCTCACAAACCAGCGCGGTTTGGGGCTGGAACCCATGAAAATCTTTGCACCAGGAAACTAGATGCGCTATATTTTTTTGCTTTGTTTTGGCCACACCCGCGATGCTCAATGCCAGGAACCAATTTCAGGGCTTCTACACGAGAAGCTTCTGTTCCAGCCCTTGGACGCCTCCCCGCCACCTATCAGCGTGTTTGCTGTATGTTTGTGTGGCCTCCCAAGCAGTGCTCAGACGTCTGAGGCTCCGGTCAGTGGCAGACAGTGGAACTGGGGGGCTCCATGCAAGGGCCGGAGGGTGTGGTAGGGCTCAGACAGCGGGGCCAGAGATGACCTGGGCCACCACAGTGGTGCTCGTGCTTCCTGGAGAGCTGCCAGACAGTGCTCAGGGCCCCACAGTGTCGGGCATCAGCCTGGGGCTGGCCACAGGTCAAGTGCGCCTCAGCCACGGGGTTACCCTCAGCTCCCAATACATGCTTTACTGCTTCTGCTTATTCAGTATTCACCAGTATATATAGATTCTGTTTCCTCCTGGCTTCCATTTGTCAGTTTCATTTTTCTAGGAATACCATTTTTTGTTGTTTTTTTTTTTTTTTAACTTTTTTGGGTCACACCTGGCATTGCTCAGGGTTTACTCCTGGCTCTGCACTCAGGATTTACTCCTGGCGGTACTCAGGGGACCATATCGGGTGCCGGGGAATCAACACGCTACCCGCTGTGCTATCGCTCCGGCCCCAGGAATACCGTGGAGGGGGGTACAACTGGCTTTGCCCAGCGCTTATTCCCGGCTCTGTGCTCAGGGGGTTGCTCCCAGAGGAGGCAGCAGAACATGAGCTGCCAGTTCCATGGTTTTACCTGGGGCTGCCTGGATGTGAAGTGTGTGACCACAGGTCTTCTGCCTCCAGGTCTTTGGCTGGCCGATTGCCTTCTCTGTTTTGGCAATAGCATGAAGGCTATAAAGGTCCAAGGGCCACCATAATTACATTCATTAAGTACTGATTAGTAGCATTTAAGTGTTTACTGTCAAAACCACATCGATGCTCAGCTCTGTGTGGGGTGCAACTGTGTTTCCAACAGTGTTGGGGAGCAGGACAGGCTCCTCTTTACCCGGGGGGACCAGCGGCCAACAAAGGCAGCAAAGTTTCAAAAAAGCAAAACACAGGTTCGGGGGCAGAGCAACAGCACAGTAGGTAGAGCGTTTGCCTAGCCTGTGGCCAATCTGGTTCCATCCCCGGCATCCCATATGGTCCCCCAGGCACCACCAGGAGTAATTCCTGAGATCAGAGCTAGGAGTAACCCTTGGGTGTTACCAGGTGTGACCCAAAAAGGGGAAAAAAAAGTTTCTGGTATACAATCCAGTATCAGGAGAACCCCAAACTTCAAGTTCCTTTCTGGGCCCAGGTCACGTGTAGATTTAGAATCCTAGGCTGCTACCACGAGCTTAGGCCCAAACAGGCAGAAAAGAATCCAAGCGGAGAGGATAGCCAGCCAGAGAGCCAAAAAGGCCGAAGGCTTCAGCCCAGCCCCGTCTGGGCAGGTCTGTCTAAGGACAGAGCCGGTGACTGACAGTAGAAATGCAGATCTTCAGGTGGGCCCTTGGGCTCAAGCTTTGCAAATGCTGATCTACCAGAACTGACTTCCTAGATATGAATCTTACAAGCAGGTTGGAAAGGGGTGATTTCTCTGAACCAGAAAGGGGTTCAATCTGTAGAGAATGGCACCAACACTTCTTTTTTTTTCTTTTTTGGGTCACACCTGGCGACACTCAGGGGTTTCTCCTGGCTCTGCACTCAGGAATTACTCCTGGCGGTGCTCAGGGGACTATATGGGATGCCGGGGATCGAACCCAGGCTGGCATAGGCCGGCCGCGTGCAAGGGCTATCTCTCCGGCACCAACACTTCTTACCATGAAATATAGCCGGCTGATTCCAGCAAACTCTGCATCCCCTCGGGCCCATAATCCGTCAGAATAATTCACTTTGGCTTTTGCCTTTATAATCAGAGTCAGTTTGCCGGGGGCGCACTGGCATGTCCCTTTGAACTAGCAGAACTGATTACATTATGGTGGATCCATCGTGGCCAAGTAAGGACTCCATGGAAAATCTACATGTGTGTCCCCATGGGGACCCGTGGGTGAAAAAAAGAGTATTGTACTGGAGCAAGCAAGATTCATAATCAGGATATTTTGCCATATAAAATTATGAAATCAATTCAGTTCTGCCCACACTCCCATTATATCTGCTCCGGAGATTCCCTAAAGGCGGGAGCAGCTTTTAACATAAGCTAAATGTAGCAGGAACCTGGAGCTCAATTGGGCGAGTCACCCATTTACTTTTTTTTATTTTCTAATATCGATGATATACTTTATTTAGGGATTTCAGGGAAAGCTGTGCCTATTGAAGTTTTCAAATGTGTATGGCAAGTTCTGAAAGTTACTTTGTTCAGCCTAGTTTCTTTGTAACCTTGATAAGAAGAAAGAAATTCTAGGGGGATGCTGAAAGTAACAGTGGTTTGGAGAACACTTTCTTGTTTCACACAGAGAATCTGGATTTAGCTCCGAGGTGCACCAGTATGCTTGGGGATTTGGGATGGGGGCTCAGGTACGCAAGCAACCCCACATACACAAACACGCATACTATCTCCCTAGCCCCAGATCATACTTTCCAAGAATAGAGCAGTGAACTTGATAGAGGATTTTATGCCCTAGGTTGTTTTTAGGGAAATTGGCCTGTGATTTCTGGTTTCTTCCTGGCACTACAGGAAGGTCAAAGGTGGTCTAGATAATCACTGTCTTCCCGTTCATCATCGATTTGCTCGAGCGGGCACCAGTAACGTCTCCATATGTCCTGTCTCATGCTAGTAGAGCCCAAGGGTATCTGCTTGCTCCAGGAACATAAAAGAGCCTCAAACCATTCCATGCAGCTCAAGAGGATCCTGTCCCCCTGAGCACCACCAGGAGTGACTCCTGAGCACAGAGCCAGGGAGAAAGCTCTGAGCACAGCCAGATGTTGCCCAAAACACACACACCAAAAAATAAAAATTTGTAATCGTATTTTATTTTATCCCTAATAGGTTTTTCATCTTTTTACTAGGTTTGTTTGTTTTTTGCTTTTTGGGTCACCCCAGTAATGCTCAGGGGTTCCTCCTGGCTCTGCACTCAGGAGTTACTCCTGGTGGTGCTCAGGGACCATAGGGGATGCCGGGGATCAAAGCCGGTCGGCCGCATGCAAGGCATATGTCCTACCCACTGGACTATGGCACCGGCTCCTTTACTAGTTTTTTTTATTCTTTCTCCTGATATAGCAACAAAATTTTTTTGTGTGTGACCTATCTTTTCTCATTGTTTTCCTTTTAGCCGTTCTATGTGTTCTATTTCTGTGGGCTTCTAGTAAATAGCTGTGTAGCTGGAATAGAAAAAGAAATCTATGTTCAGAGCAATAATACAGTGGAGAGGGCATTTGCCCATGGCCCACCTGGGTTCAATCCCCAGCATCCCATATGGGCTCCTGAGCATTACCACGTGTGACCTATAAATACAAAAAAAAAAATCCAATTTGACCGTTTCCAACCACTAGTGTGCTTATAGTGATTAATGATATGTTTAACTTGATTTTTTTTTTTTTTTGCTTTTTGGGTCACACCCGCAATGCTCAGGGGTTACTCCTGGCTCTGCACTCAGGAATTACTCCTGGCGGAGCTCGGGGGACCATATGGGACGCCGGGATGGAACCCAGGCCATCACAGGCCGGCTGCGTGCAAGGCAAACGCCCCTACCCGCTGGGCTATCGCTCCGGCCCCTTTAACTTGATTTTTAACATCTAATTTTGTGTAGTCTGAGGCCAGAGTGATAGTCCAATAGGGAGGAACTTGCACATGGCCGACCTGGATTTGATTGCCAGCATCCCATATGGTCCCTGAGCACTGCCAGGAGTAATTCCTGAGTGCAGAGCCAGGAGAAACCCCCTGAACATAGCTGGGTGGGGTCAAAAAAAAAAAAAAATGTGTGGTCTGTTTCCTTGATTTTTTTTCCTAGGACCTGGGTTGTAATCAGGGTAGACCCAGGGTGTGATCAGCATCAGCGGTAGACCGGGGTGTGATCAGCGTAGACCGGGTGTGATCAGCATAGACCCGGGGTGTGATCAGCGGCAGACCCGGGGTGTGATCAGCGTAGACCGGGGTGTGATCAGCGTAGACCCGGGGTGTGATCAGCGTAGGACCCGGGGTGTGATCAGCGTGACCCGGGTGTGATCAGTGTAGACCCGGTGTGATCAGCGTAGACCTGGGTGTGATCAGCAGTAGACCCGGGTGTGATCAGTGTAGACCCGGTGTGATCAGCGGTAGACCTGGGGTGTGATCAGCAGTAGAACCGGGTGTGATCAGCGTGGACCCGGGTGTGATCAGTGTAGACCGGGTGTGATGTGATGAGCGGTAGACCTGGGTGCGATCAGCGGTAGACCTGGGTGTGATCAGCGGTAGACCGGGTGTGATCAGCATAGACCCAGGTGTGATCAGCGGTAGACCCGGGGTGTGATCAGCGTAGACCGGGGTGTGATCAGCGTGGACCCGGGGGTGTGATCAGCGTAGACCCGGGTGTGATAAGCATAGACCCGGGGTGTGATCAGCGGTAGACCCGGTGTGATCAGCGGTAGACCCAGGGTGTGATCAGCGGTAGACCGGGTGTGATCAGCGGTAGACCCGGTGTGATCAGCGTAGACCCGGGGTGTGATCAGCGTAGACCCAGGGTGTGATCAGCGTAGACCCGGATGTGATCAGCAGTAGACCCGGTTGTGATCAACAGTAGACCCGGTGTGATCAGTGTAGACCCGGTGTGATCAGCGGTAGACCCGGGGTGTGATCAGCGGTAGAACCGGGTGTGATCAGTGTAGACCCGGGGTGTGATCAGCGTAGACCCGGGTGTGATGTGATGAGCGGTAGACCTGGGTGCGATCAGCGGTAGACCTGGGTGCGATCAGCGGTAGACCCGGTGTGATCAGCATAGACCCGGTGTGATCAGCGGTAGACCCGGGGTGTGATCAGCGTAGACCCGGGGTGTGATCAGCGTAGACCCGGGGTGATAAGCATAGACCCGGGGTGTGATCAGCGGTAGACCCGGTGTGATCAGCGGTAGACCCAGGGTGTGATCAGCGGTAGACCCGGTGTGATCAGTGGTAGACCCGGGTGTGATCAGCGGTAGACCCGGGGTGTGATCAGCGGTAGACCCGGGTGTGATCAGCGTAGATCCAGGTGTGGATCAGTGTAGACCCGGTGTGATCAGCGGTAGACCCGGTGTGATCAGCGGTAGACCCGGGTGTGATCAGCGGTAGACCCAGGTGTGATCAGCGTAGACCGGGTGTGATCAGCGTAGACCCGGGTGTGATCAGCGGTAGACCGGGGTGTGATCAGCATAGACCCGGGGTGTGATCAGCGGTAGACCCGGATGTGATCAGCGGTAGACCCGGGTGTGATCAGCGGTAGACCCGGGGTGTGATCAGCGGTAGACCCGGTGTGACCAGCGGTAGACCCGGTGTGATCAGTGTAGACCCAGGGTGTGATCAGCGTAGACCGGGGTGTGATCAGCGTAGACCCGGTGTGATCAGCAGTAGACCCGGGTTGTGATCAGCGTAGACCCAGGTGTGATCAGCGGTAGACCGGGTGTGATCAGCGGTAGACCCGGGTGTGATCAGCATAGACCGGGTGTGATCAGTGGTAGACCCGGGTGTGATCAGCATAGACCCGGTGTGATCAGCAGTAGACCCTTGCATGAGGACCTAGACTCCATCCCTCGTGCTCACCCGCCCAAAATTTTTAAGGTTTTTTTCCCTGCCTTTCTGCTTCCCTGCCTTTCTGCTTCCCTGCCATTGGGTTACTGGAGTTTTCTATATTCTAAGACATTCAACATGAGTAATTAACAAAGTTAAATTTAACTTTGTTAATTTAACAAAGTTAAATTAACTTTGTTAATTTAACAAATTAACAAATCTCTACCTCCATATTATCACGTTAACACTTTAGAATACTGAGCAATAGCACGGCGGGGAGGCGTTTGTCTTGCACGCAGCCGACCAGTTTGAATTCCGGCACCCCATATGGTCCCCCAGCACCACCAGGAATAATTCCTGAGTGCAGAGCCAGAAGCAACCCCTGTGCATTGCCGGTGTGACCCAAAAGGAAAAACAAATCTTTAGGATACTCTGTAGTTCCGTCTCTCTTCCTACTGGTTTTGTTCATTTGGTTTCCCCTGCACAGTGATTGTTAACCTGGCCACCAGTGAATTTTTTTTTTTCTTTTTGGGTCACACCCGGCGATGCTCAGGGGGTCACTCCTGGCTCTGCATTCAGGAATTACTCCTGGCAGTGCTCGGGGACCATATGGGATGCCGGGGATCGAACCCAGGCCGGCGGCGTGCGAGGCCAATGCCCTCCCCGCTGGGCCATCGCTCCGGCCCCTGCTCTTGTTATTTCTTAGATGTCTTTCCTTTTCGGTTCAGTGATTTGTCTGAAAATACACACTTTCAATTTTGTTAAACTAACGTCTAGAAGTTAGGATTTCTTCGAGTCTTCGGAATATCTTATTTCATCCCCATTCCTGAGTGCAAACATACCTATGTAGAATTCTGAGAGGTTCAGTTTCCCTTGCAATGCTTTGAAGATTTTCCCTTCTGTGTGCTAAATTTGCAGTAATTTTCTGAAGTCTTATTTCTGTCTTACCAATTCTCTCTTTGACCGAGTTTATTCTCTTGTGAATCCCAGCTAGAAAAGGTTTCTATCCCCTCTGGTTTTCTATTCCAGTGGCCATAGATCTTATTTCTAGAGGGCCTCTGTATTAGAATCCCTTTATTAATATATTAATAATTAACTAGTGTTCTCTTAGATACTAGTTATTAATGCTCATATTATTGGATCCACTTTCTCCCTTTTAGGAGGGGCCTTTCCGGCGGCGTGCCCACTGCTCGTATCCGTGGTGCCGGGTCTGGTGGTGCCCAGGGACGGAGCCAGGGTCCCAGCGTGTGCTCTGCGCCCGGCCCAGCCCCCTGTAATGACATCTGTCTTTTTATCCATATGACTCTCGAACTTCTCCTTTGGCTTGAATCATTTCAAAGATCCTTGGTTTTCAGTTGGAAGTTCCGCTGAGGGCACTCAGAAGGCTTCTTGCCTGTCCCTTGTGGCGTCCACAGACTCACTTCTGAGGCTGGATGTGGACCCTGGGGGGGCGACTACACCTGTGCGTTGGGAGGAGAGCCTCTATCAGACTGTTTTTATCTTCATTTTTGAGGGTTCTGGAGACTGCACCGAGAGAACTCAAACCCCAAAAACCAGTGGAAGTAGACAGCGGTCACTTGTTCACAGGGGAGGTCACCAGACCACTTTGTGAGTGTGGCTTAGAGTGAAAAATAGAAAATATGTGTGCTGGAAGGACAGCTCTCTGAGTAACCCCACATCACTCCATATGGGTGGCATGTATTAATTTGTTTGGCTATCGCTTGCTCTTTTCCCAAGATGACATGTGTTCTCCATTTTTTCTCTTTCCTAAGCCTTTCCCACAGCTTCTGATTCCTTGTTCAGATCTCAAGCTGCACCTCTTTTTGGGGGGTTCCTCACGCAGTGGTGCTCAGGGATGGCGCCTGGCCCTTGGCTTAGGGAACTCTCCCAGTGCTGTGTGGGGGAGCACAGTGTGGGGTGTCAGGGACCAAACTTAGGCTGACCACATGCAAGGCAGGTGCCTTCCTTCTCCACTGTCCTGTCTCTGCAGCCCTCCGGCTGCACCGCTTGGCTCAGGAGAGTGTTGGCATGCTTCCATGTCCGGGGAATCGAGAGGGTCTCATGTCCGGCTGGTCTGGTCTCTGGGCCTAGAAGGACTAAGTGGAGACTGGAATCCCACCCTCCGCATCAGATGACCTGCATCGGCTCCTGCTGGGCACTCAAGCTGCCGCCTACAACCGCTTGAATCCCGTCCCAGCCCGCCCAGGGAGTATATATTTAAACTCACACCATTTGAAGGGAAGCCTCTGCTGTGGATTCTGAAGGGACGCTTCACTTTCATCAGGTGGCGAGGACGGCTCCAAAATCCACCATATCCTCCCTTTCTCAGAAGCAGAGATCCCTTCCTCATCTTCCAGCTCTGTGTTCGTTTGAGGGGCCATGTGGGGCCAGGGTCTTGAAGCCTCACTCCAGTCCTTTGAGCTAGCTCCCTGCCCCTGAAATAGTCTCTGAGGGCATGCGACCCCCACTCTGCACTCAGAGGTCAAAAGTACAGGAGTTGTGAGTGGTCCCGAGGCATCATGGCAACCTGTCGACCCTGGCTCTGTACATCTCAGGGAAGCACTGACCTTCTCCCAAGCTGTTTTACCTTTCAGAAGATGCTGCCTGTGTCTCAGCAGCATTTCCCTACATTTCTGAAGGTTCTAGGTTATGTCATTGGAGCAACCCCTGAGCATCGCGGGGTGTGACCCAAGGGGAAAAAAACAAAGGCGATATAACTGGGGAACTGGGGGCCGGAGCGATAGCCCAGCAGGTAGGGCGTTTGCCTTGCATGCAGCCGGCCCATGCCCGCCCGGGTTCGATCCCCAGCATCCCATATGGTCCCCGAGCACCGCCAGGAGTAATTCCTGAGTGCAGAGTCAGGAGTAACCCCTGAGCATTGCTGGGTGTGAACCAAAAAGCAAAAAAAAAAAAAAAAAAAAAAACCTGGGGAACTGACCTCACAATTGAGTCGGTTGGAGAAGGTGAGTTGGACAGAGAGAGGCTGGGGTCCTTGCGGGAGGGAGACAGGTACGCTGTGTGAATGGGATGTTGGAATTACGCCCATGAGAAATCATTATTAAGAGTATTATAAACCCCAAAAAATAAATTAAAAACCCCCATGGGGCCAGAGAGATAGTACAGTGGGTAGAGCACTTGCTTTGCATGTCACTCACTGGCTTAAGTTCATTCCCAGGTACCCCATGTGGTCCCATAAGTGTTGCCAGGAATAAGTCCTGGGCGCAGAGCCAGGAGTAACCCCCGAGCATTGCCAGGTGTGACCAAAAACAAAAGCAAAAAAAAATTCTTTTGATGAGGTACCAAAAAAAAGAGAAAAAAGCCCGAACATAAACTGGGCCCCGCTTGCTCAGGCACAGCCTCCGTCCTGCTGAGGGCTTGGCCCAGTCTGTGTGGCTCAGAGCCGTGCTGTCCTTCACCCTCAGTGTGCCGACGGTGAATGCTAGGCCGTGGGTGGACGTTCCAGACTCAAGTGTTGGCTAGTTTGAGTGCTTTGATTTTTTTGTTTTAATTTTGGATTGTTTTTCTGTTTTGTTGTTGGCGGCTGTACCTGCAGTGCTGGGGGGCTGCTCCCAGCAGGGCTCAGGGAAGCAGGTGCCCCTGACGCTGATCTGAGCCCCTGTGGACCACGCCTCCGATGTACAGAGCCGTTTCTCTGGCCTGCACATGGTGACTTTGCCGTGGAAGAGGGAATGACCAAGAGCAAGTAGGAGATACAGCCCCTGCAAACTGGGCCCCAGCGAGCCACTGTCAGTGATTCACGAGCGGGGTCTGAGAGTCGCCCCTCGGCTGGGCCAGACCCGTCTGCATCGGGCCCTGTTCTGGCTTCTGAGTGGATCAGAGGCATGATGTGTCTGTCCTGTTTATTCCTATATTTCCCTCTTCTCCCGCCTCTTCTCACATGTGGGTAACGGAGGATCACCTTCCACCCACAGGTCGAGGTGACAGCACTTCTGAGTCCCTAAAGGACCGTATGAATCAGAATGCCCAAGTCCAGCCATTTTGCAAACTGAATTTTCTGTGAGCAAGAAATAAATACCTATTGTGTTAAGTCCCTGCGATGTGGGCTCTGACTGTCACGGTAGCTGGTGTTTCCTCAGCTGATAGGAGGGGAGCTCCGAGCCTCCCTGGCCTGCTGCCGGGGCATCTGTTCCAACCACGTGCTTGAGAAGTGCGGAGACTAACGTCAGAGGTGAGCACACCCGTGCTGTCCTGGGCTGGTCCAGCGGCCTCCCTGCACCCCCTCTCATCAGTCGAGTGTCTGGGGAGTGATGCTTTGCCGACAAAGGAGCCCACCCCGAGAGCCTCCCCCAGCTGTTTGGGTCCTCAGCCTGTGGGTGACTCACATCCGGGAATTGGGTGTCCAGTGCTGTGAGTCAGTTCCGGGGCTCCTTTCCGGAGGGCGGGGTCTCTCCACTGCTGCCCCTGCCCTCCCTGAGCTTGGCTTCTGTCCTAGACGGTGCCCCCTGCCCGGCCTCCACCCCATCTCCCTCTGCCCTCCAGGGGGCAGCCCAACCAGAGCTGGGCCAGAGTCCGGCTGCTCCCACACTCCAAAGGCACCCCCTGAAGTCATGGTGAGGGTGTGTCGTCCAGCCTTCAGAGGGCAGGCGGGGACAAGTGAGGTGGTGGCCACAGTCCAGCCCTCCCATTCTTTGGTTGCCTTCTCCCCCAGTAAGCCGAGGCCTTGCCGGCAACTTAGCTCCACTCCCATGAACTGTGAGCCCCTACTTTAATTACAGTAGACGGCAATGGGTCAGCATCACCCCAGCCGCGACCAGGCTTGGATCCAGAAATTATGTTCACAGTCTCTGCTAAGTTAGGACCATCTCCAACAATATCCATATCTCTCCCTCTCTCCTCTCTCCCTCTCTCCCTCTCTGTTTCCCTCTCTTTCCCTCTCACTCTCTCTTTCCCTCTCTCGCTCCCTCTCTCTCTCTCCCCCTCTCCTTCCCTCTCTCCCTCCCTCTTGGCCTTCGGCTGCCATTGGTGGACTCCAGGGAGTCCACACTGGCAAGGTGCGTGCTGTGCCACAGAGCGACGTGCCCCGCCTCTTCCCTTATTCATTCCCTGAACTTTGCGGCTGGGCAGGTCTCCTGGTGTCTGGCTTCTCTTCCTGGGTGTGCCCATAGTTCCTGCTTTGGCCAGCCCTAGACCAGACGTGGCGGGCGCTCCTCTCATCCACAGCCTGACCTGGCACCGGTCCAGTGGGGTTGCCCTGCTTGCCTTCCACACCGAGCTCAGCTCGGGATCACGTGTTGGGTCAACTCCAGACGGTCTTTCCAAGCCCAAGTCCCTTGAAAGTGCTGGGACAGAAAGAGCCCCCTGGTGGCCCGGCAGGGAGGCGCACATTTGAGCAACCCCCCGGGCAGTGATCCGGGTGCTTTGGCGGTGCTGCAGGGACCAGTCCCAGGCCCGGTGCTCTGCGCAGACGTCAGAGGGCACAGGGGGTGAGGGAGGGGCGCCCCTGCTCCTGCCCCACTTGAGCTTCACCTGCCTGACACACTCTCTCTGCCTTCCCCTCGGCTCAACTCACCCTCTGTCCTAGACTTTAGCTTCAACACCCCTGAGCTGTCGCGATGCGCTGGCCGTCCAGTCCAGCTGCTGCAGTGACCGGTGACACACTAGCGAGAGCAGAGACTTGGGTCAAGGATGTGGCCCCCAGGTGAGGCCCTGGGTGTGGCCCCTGCCCCGCAAACGTGACCGATGGTAGTAGGGGCGCACCTGTGCCCTGCGCGCCAGCCTCTCTGGGCTAATCGCTTTCTGCTCCCTCCAAAGACCCGGGACGGCGGGTCCCAACAGGGGAAGAGGAGGGAACTTGGGGCCGTAGAGGGCCTGCCTCAGAGAGAGACACGTGGTTCTACAAGGGAGCAGAGACATGGGCTGAACCAACAGGGGGTCCGATTCTAGGAGACAGCGCCAAGTCCTGATCTTCACTTGGCCTGGGGTTGCCCTGGGGCAGGTGCCCAGGTCAGCCACCAAGATTCTCCCCCAGTGTTTCTTCCCTTCGCTCCACGCCGCTCCCCTTGCCGGTGCCACTCCTGTCCGCTGCACCACGCCATGGGTGCCACGAGAACCCCTTTTTCTTGATTGTGGGGTCACACCTGGCAATGCTCAGGGGCTTCCTCTGGGCTCAGGGATCACTCCTGGAGGGGCTCCTGGGACCATATGAGATGCCGGGATGGAACCTGAGTCAGCGGTGAGCAAGGTGAGTGCCCACCGGACTGTCTCTCTGAACCTGGCTGCACCTTGTTAAAGAAAACAAAAACAGCCAACCCGGGTTCGATCTCCAGCATTCCATAGGGTCCCTGAGCACCGTCAGGAGTAATTCCTGTGTGCAGAGCCAGGAGTTGTCGGGGTACAGCTGGACACCCCGACAAAGTCCGGGAGCAGAGTGTAAGAATCCCCTTCTGCCCCAGGGGATTGGAGGACAGAGGACAACGCGGGAATTCAGCAAGGTGTCAAAGGCTTTGCTCACACTTGTTGTGGTTATGCAAATCAGCAATAGGTAAACTCTGGACTTAGGGTTCCCGGCTGGGCCCTGTGTTTAGAATCCTAGGCCAAGATGGCCGCCACCAAGTGTTACGGCCCAGCAGGGAGGAGAGCAGAGAGGAGAGCGGGAAAGTCAAAGGCAAAAGGGGCAAAAGAGAGAGAAAGGACAGGCTCCAGTTTTATGTCCCTGCACACAGACCGCCTCTCCAACGGGAAGCGGTGGGGGGGTCGGTTCCCCTCAGGTAATTTCTCCCAGGACCTCACCTAGGTCCTTTAAGATGTTAATGCTTCCCAGCCAAGATCTGCCTTGGAAGCACCCGGCAGGGTAGTGTGGAGGAGGGGCATTTATCTTTACCAATGAATATCTTACAGCCAGGTATAAATTTCTCCAAGCCTTCACAAGATTCTCCTCTTTACTTCATAGTTGTTCTGTATATTAGCCTTTTTTTTTTTTTTTTTGCTTTTTGGGTCACACCCGGTGGCGCTCAGGGGTTACTCCTGGCTCTGCACTCAGGAATCACTCCTGGCGGTGCTCGGGGACCATATGGGATGCCGGGATCGAACCCGGCCGGCACAGTCCAGCCGCATGCAAGGCAAACGCCCTACCCGCTGGGCTATCGCCCGCCCCTAGCCTTTAGACTTATTAGAGAGCCATGCTTGGGAGGCAAACAGCATTTCTCTCTGTTCTAATTACTTAGAGATACAATGTGGCCAGGTGAATATACTGGTAAGATCTAGCTAGTCCCACGATGATTGTGGTAGCATGAGAGAAAATATTTATACTAGCTAACATATAATACATGGTAAAATAAACTGCCACATTCAAACTGTCCTTCTCCATCTGCAAAGTGGCCTGCAGAAGGCAACTCCAGACCAGATGCAGAGGTTCTGGGCAGTAGTGTACTGCAACGAGGAGTAACCCCTGATGTGAGCCAAAAGAGAAAAAAAGAAGAGGAAGGGAGGGAGGGAGGGAGGAGGGAAGGAAGGAAGGAAGGAAGGAAGGAAGGAAGGAAGGAAGGAAGGAAGGTAGGAAGGAGGGAGGGAGGGAGGGAGGGAGGAAGGAAGGAAGGGAGGGAGGGAGGGAGGGAGGGAGGGAGGGAGGGAGGGAGGGAGGGAGGGAGGGTGGGAGGAGGGAAGGAAGGAAGGAAGGACGGGAGGGAGGAGGAGGGAGGAAAGAGAGAGCAGAAACCTTCAGCTGGCAAGATGGGTAGCTCTTTCCCACGGAGCACTGCGTCGGGAGTCTGGGCTCCAGGCCACTGCGTGGCACCTTGCCACGAGTGGGACTGGCACAACTTTGGCCACAACACAAGCAACTGGGCCTTCTAGAGGCGGGATGCGGAGCCTGGCACCCCATCACATTGGGGGAGAAGAGCTGTGGGTAGGACATTGGTGCCAGCATGCTCCTGTGCCGTGGCCTGCAATAGACAGGTGTGCATAAAGCCATAATGCACTGACCTCAGCCACGGCCCTCCCCGCGTAGTCCTGAGCTCTCTGCCCGTTTCTTTGGCACTTCCTTTCCTTACAAAGACCCCATGTAGAACTTTTACAAGGATCCTGGAATGTGGTTCAAGGGGTAAAGAACCTGGGGCCAGAGCGATAGTCCAGCAGGGAGGGCGTTTGCCTTGCACACGGCCAACCCGGGTTCGATCCCTGGCATCCCATAGGGTCCCCTGAGCACTGCCAGGAGTAATTCCTTAGTGGAGGGTCAGGAGTAACCCCTGAGCATCGCCGGGAGTGACCCCCCGAAAGAAAAGGTAAGGAAGATGCCTGCCTTAGATGAGGGCTTGAATTTCAGCTCCAGCACTCACAGTCCCGCTCCCCACTGCTGGGGGCTTGCTTGAGGGTTAATAGGTTGCTGCTGAAACTGGGTTTTTCCAGCCATGTGCAGAGGGGCGGGGAGGCTCCAGAGCCTGAGTCAAGTGCAGTCAAGTGACAGACCTTTGCCCACCGGCCCCTCCCCTGGTGAAGCCACACCCTGACTTCTGGAATTGGGACCATGTGCAAAGAGGCCACCTGGGCAGGTGGGCTTGACAGTAGGGAAGGCGGCCACCGAAGGCACAGGGACTAGGGCATGCAGGGGAGGGGTGGGACTCGGGCCCCACCACGGCAGAGACCGCCCCGCAGCCTGTTTCCGCTGAAGCAGCTTGGGTGCAGCTCAGCAGCTCGAAGATCCCTGGTCCTCGGTGTTGAAACCCTAACAAGGCCCTCTCTGAAGTGTGGGCATTCGTCCCAAATTAGCCTCATCGCTGGCATCCAGGCTGCTTCCTGACCCTGGCAGGCCACCCCCTGTCAGGGCTGTCCCGGGCTGACTCCCCTGCCCACGCCCGCTGCAGAGCCAAAAAAACTCATGGATCCAAGTGCCTCGGTCGCCTGCAGAGCTTTGAACTTCGCGAGCCCGCGGCACAGCGTCCCACGTAGGTCAGGGCCGGGCAGCTCGGCTCGCCTGTGTGCACACACCTGCCCGAGGGCCCCAGAAGCGGCTGCAGCAGCCACCGCCCGGCCAAGGCTCATCCTGAGAGCGAGGGCTGGTCCTCTGCCGCCGCAGTGCTCCCCAGCTGGCAGTCCACAGGAAAGAAAGTGCTTTGGTGGATTCCTTTGAAAGTCCGATTCATAGCACCGACCAGCTGTGAGAGCTCCAATTATAAGTTCAAAGATTCTGGGCCAGGGGAAACTTTCTGTTCAGGCCAGTCAGCCCCGACTGCTACCACACGCATGCGGCAAAGTCACGGCAAGGCCATGGCCCAGGTCATCAGCGCCTGCAGAGCCAGGGCGGTGCCACCAGCCCACCTCAGGACGCTGTGCCCACCCTAGCAACACTGCTCTCCAATGTAAAGCCTGAGCTCTCAGCTCCCTCCGAATGGTGCCGCTTCCCAGCCCTGCCCACACGTTGCTCTCCCCGGGCTTGGCATTGGAGGCACCTTCCCCAGCCACTGTGGAAGTGCCCTGTCCACTTTCTGGGCTGCCCTCCCTTACTTTGAGACCATTAAACCAGGGGC
The DNA here is from genome assembly GCA_021461705.1 of Cryptotis parvus. NCBI lineage: Eukaryota > Metazoa > Chordata > Mammalia > Eulipotyphla > Soricidae > Cryptotis > Cryptotis parvus. The sequence continues at coordinate 79,080 of JAJIBD010006500.1, read as the reverse complement.
CCTAAAAGGGACCCCACATGGGCACGTGGCTGCCAGAGCATGGGCCTCAAACGAGTGAGGCTGCAGCACCACACGGAAAAGTCTAAGGAATGAAATTGTCCGTCCAGTGTTACTCAGTGTTGGAGCCAGGAGCCGGATGCCTTATTTTCGGATGCACCATCAGATATATTCTGCAACACACAGTATACACGCAGCACAGAGTACCACAATGCACACACATCATACATGGTATATATATAAAATAGCATCACACATACAACATCACACATGCACACACGCCACTGGCACCCCGACGCCCGCACACTAAGGCACTGGCAGTTCAGTCTCTGCGACTGACCCCGGAATGGAGCGGGCAGGGCCCAGGAGGCCGGAAAGCGGCTGGAGAGGGCCCGGTTTCACCTCCGTTGCACGTTCACTAGTTTGCTGCACGCGTTGGGGCCTTCGCAGGTAGGACCCTTGGGGTACGGTTCTCTCCGAGCCCCTGCCCACGAGGGAGACACGCGCGCTGACCCGCGCCCTCGGCACCAACGGCGTTGGCGAGCAGAGCGCGCGCCCGGCCCGCACCCCGCACCCCGCGCCCCGGGTCCCGGCCCCCCCGGAGGCACTCCCCTGTCCCCAGCTGGGGGGCGGGCACCGGAGCCAGATTTCGGTCGTGCTCAGGCCCCGCCCGGCCGCCCCGCAGCCCGCTGAGCCCGGCTCGCCCCGCCCCACCCCGCCTCCACCGGCGCGCGCGGTCACGGGGCCGGGGGCGGGGCGGGACGCGGAAGCCGACCTGAGCACCGCCGCCGGCCCGCACGGCTCGACCGCGCCTGCCCCGCACCGTCGCCCACCCGCATCGCCGCCTACCTGCACCGCTAGTATCTAGCCTCGCCCCTCAGCGACCCGCCTCCCGCCCCGGGATTGCTCCTTGGACCCCTGGGTGCCCGCCCAGACAGCGTAGGTGAAGCCCCTGGGATCGTAGGGGCTAGGCCCGGGGGCTCGCATGCCGGAGCGGGGAGTGCCGGTCGGGTCCCGAGCCCCCTCAGGGGCGTGTGCGGGCGGCTGCGGGCCCAGTGCTGGGCCCCCTGTGGCTGCTGGCGCTGGCGGGGGCAGCAGGCGTGGCCACTGCGCTGCCCCCCAACATCCTGCTCATCTTCGCCGATGATCTGGGCTATGGAGACCTGGGGGTCTACGGGCACCCGAGCTCCACCACGCCCAACCTGGACCAACTGGCCGCGGGGGCCTTGCGCTTCACAGACTTCTATGTGCCCGTGTCGCTGTGCACGCCTTCCCGGTATGTGCGCGGCCGGGGCGCGGGTGGGGCCTGGGTCTTGGGGCTCAGCCTTGCCAGCCTCTGTTCAACCCGCCCCGCAGTGCCGCCCTGCTGACTGGCCGCTTCCCGGTGCGGATGGGCCTGTACCCTGGTGTCTTGGAGCCCAGCTCGCGCGGGGGCCTGCCCCTGGAGGAGGTGACCCTGGCGGAGATGCTGGCCACGCAGGGCTACCTCACAGGCATGGCTGGAAAGTGGCACCTCGGGGTGGGCCCTGAAGGGCCTTTTTGCCCCCACCAGGGCTTCCACCGGTTTCTGGGGATCCCCTATTCCCACGACCAGGTGAGAGCTAGGTGCGGCTGCCCCGCTTCCCGCCCGGCCCAACAGCGTCCAGCGGCTGAGTGCAGCTGTCCCCAGCAGGGCCCTTGCCAGGACCTGATCTGCTTCCCGCCGAACACCACATGCGAGGGCACCTGCGACCAGGATGTGGTGCCCATCCCGCTGATGAGCAACCTGACGGTGGAGGCGCAGCCCCCTGGCTGCCCGACCTGGAGGCCCGCTGCGTGTCTTTTGCCAGGGAGCTCATGGCCGATGCCCAGCGCCAGGGCCGCCCTTTCTTCTTGTACTACGCCTCGCACGTAAGGGCCCTGCATGCCCCGCCCTGCACACACATGCATACATCGACACGAATGTGTGCTCATGCGCACACGCCCGCCCCGCCTCCCCGCTGACCCCGTTCTCTGCCCTCAGCACACACACTACCCCCAGTTCAGTGGAAAGAGCTCGGGGACGCCGGGCCGGGGCCTTTTGAGACTCCCTGATGGAGCTGGACGCAGCGGTGGGGGCCCTGATGACAGCCGTGGGGGACCTCGGGCTGCTGGGCGACACGCTGGTCATCTTCACTGCGGACAACGGGTGCGCTCAGGCGGTGCTGGCCACCGCGTCCAGGCCAGGCTCCTGGAGATACTGACCCCTGGAGCAGAGCAGTCACAGCTGCCCACAGGGGTTGGAGAGGGCTGGGCACTAGCCCCATGACCGACACTGTCCGCGCCCCCAGACCCGAGACCATGCGCATGTCCCACGGAGGCAGCTCTGGCCTCCTGCGCTGTGGGAAAGGAACGACGTTCGAAGGGGCGTCCGCGAACCCGCCTTGTTCTTCTGGCCAGGCCGCATCGCCCCAGGTCAGTGCTCACACCCAGCGCCTGGCTGCCCGTGCCCCTCTCCAGCGGACGGCTAGTGAAGTGACGGCATGGCCCTCCCCAGGTGTGACCCATGAGCTCGCCAGCACGCTCGACCTGCTTCCCACCTTGGCAGGGCTAAGCAAGGCCCCCTGCCCAACGTCACCTTGGATGGCTTTGACCTCAGCCCCGTGCTGTTGGGCACGGGCAAGGTAAGGCCTTGGGCAGCCGCTGGCACCCAGACTGCAACGCGTGGTCGTACATGGCTGGGCCCCCTCCACGATGGGCTCAGCAGGTGAGAGGGTGGACCTTGAAGGCAGGTAGAGGGGCGGGTCTCTGGGACAGGTGGGTGGGGCATGGGCGGGGTCTCTGGGACAGGTGGGTGGGCAGGGGCGGGTCTCTTGGACAGGTGGGTGGGGCATGGGCGGGGTCTCTGGGACAGGTGGGTGGGCAGGGGCTCTGAGACAGGTGGGTGGGGCGTGGGCGGGGTCTCTGGGACAGGTGGGTGGGCAGGGGCGGGTCTCTGGGACAGGTGGGTGTGGCATGGGCGGGGTCTCTGGGACAGGTGGGTGGGGGCATGGGCGGGGTCTCTGAGACAGGTGGGTGGGGCGTGGGCGGGGTCTCTGGGACAGGTGGGTGGGCAGGGGCGGGTCTCTGGGACAGGTGGGTGTGCTGGGGCAGGGTCTCTGGGACAGGTGGGTGGGCAGGGGCGGGTCTCTGGGAGAGGTGGGTGGGTGTGGGCGGGGTCTCTGGGACAGGTGGGTGGGCAGGGGCGGGTCTCTGGGACAGGTGGGTGGGCAGGGGCGGGGTCTCTGGGACAGGTGGGTGGGCAGGGGCGGGGTCTCTGGGACAGGTGGGTGGGCAGGGGCGGGGTCTCTGGGACAGGTGGGCGGGCAGGGCTCGAGCGCCAGCCTCTACAGGCTGCATGTGACACTTTGCCCCCCACCTGCCCCCCAGAGCCCTAGGAAGTCTCTCTTCTTCTACTCACCCTTCCCAGACATGGTCCGGGGTCTTTGCTGTGCGTCACGGAAAGTACAAGGCTCACTTCTTCACCCAGGGTAACGCCCTCCTTGCCGCTTCCTCAGCCTAGCGACCCCCTCACCTCCTGGCCCCGTGCACAGATACAGCCGCCTCCCTCCACCCCCAGGCTCAATGCACAGTGACACAACGGCCGACCCTGCCTGTCACGCGACGAGCCCTCTGACAGCCCACGAGCCCCCACTGCTCTTCGACCTGTCTGAGGACCCCGGCGAGAACTACAACCTCCTAGCGAAAACGGCAGATGTCGACCCAGAGGTGCTGCAGGAGCTGAAGCATCTCCAGCTGCTCAAGGCCCGGCTTGACGCTTCTGTCGACTTCTGCCCCAGCCAGATGGCGCGGGCGAGGACCCCGCCCTGCAGATCTGCTGCCAGCCTGACTGTAGCCCGAGCCCAGCTGCTGCCACTGCCCGGAGCCTCAGCACTGAGGCCGGTGCCTGAGAGCCAATAACACCAGCTGACACTTGTCGGTACGCTCCTTCCTCTGTTCTGGGGCGAACCGGCGGGGCCTGGCCCTGCCCCTCAGCCCTCCTGGGCAGGACCGGACGGTGGGGGAGACGGCCCCAGGCCCTGTGGCTGCCAGACCTGCACTCCTGTGCTCTGCACACCTTGGGCTCAGAGGCCCGCTGTGACGGAGTACCATCAGAGTCCATCCGATTTCTCCAGGGACTTGTCCTAGCCTGCGGTCTGCTGTCCCTCCACCTGGTCACCTTGTGTATACCCTGGGGTCTGTGTGGACTAGCCTGCCCAGAGGACCGCTTTCCCCTCCCTGCTTTTGGGCCTCTACTTTGCCCTGGGTAGGTGTGCAGTTACCAGACTCAGGGCTCCAACATCTGCCCTAAAGAGCTCTTGGGAGAGAAGGCGGCCTTCGTGGCCAAGGCCCTGTAGTCCAGGGGCCCTGCAGGCCAGCAGACTGTGAGGTCCAGGGGCCCTGCAGGCCAGCAGACTGTGAGGTCCAGGGGCCCTGCAGGCCAGCAGACTGTGGGGCAGAAGGTGGGCTCTGCAGGCTGCTGGTCTCATGCGACTCGCTTCTCAGCTCTGATGGTGAGACGCCAACAGCAAGTACCCCCGGAGTGGCCAGCAGCTTTGCTGACCACACCCTAAATCCTGCTCCCAGAGTCCATGCTGATGCCCCCACGGTGCAGGAAGGTAAGATGAAGGGTGGTTTTCTGAGTACATGTCCCCCTTCCTTTTGGCTGCAGACAACCACACGTGTGAAGTCACAGATGTGCCCGCTGGGGCAGCCCACCCCTGCTGTTAGACTGCAGCGTAGAGCTCAGTGCATGGCCGGAGACAGGCCTTGAATCCCAGCCTCCGGCCAACAAGGCAGCTCCTGCCCAGGTCCTTTCTGGGCCTGACCGGGCTGTGCTGGTCACCTCTTCACGCTCCCCGCTTCCCTTCCACCAGGTGTTGCTGGAGGACTGGCTGCTTGCTAGGGTAGTGGGCGTGGGGCATGGGGAGCTGGTCATCAGGTCCAGCCACTGAGTCTTCTAAGCACGCACAGGCACCTTGACAGCTAATGGCTTTGTTAGTTGGCTTCCAGCCTCTGCCTGAATTGATTTTCCAATGATGTGTTTCCACCGGTTCCTGCACTCACCCTTTATCCCTCCTGCCCACCCATCACAGCATTCAGTGGGATTTCTGCACAGCCGGTCCCCAAGCCTCACCCTGCCCTCCCTCTGCCCGGCCTGGGTACAGCTCCCCCAGACAGCAGGAAGACAAAAGCAAGCCCTAGCGTGCAGAGCCAAGGGGAAGTTCCTGCTGTTGGCATGCCGCCTGCCACGGTGCAAGCCAGCCCTGTGCCTCCCGCGGCACAAGCTTCGCTGATGCACCAGAGGTCCAGGGCGTATCCACCGTGTCTCCTACGAAGCTTCGCTGATGCGCCAGGGGTCCAGGGCATATCCACCGTGTCTCCTACGTGACCTGTGCCTGATCCCCTCGAAAAATGGCCCCACCTCGACAGCAGGCCCAGTCCTGTGTGTCCTGCTGTTAGTCACGTCAGGCTGTTTGACCATGAATTGACGAGCAACTATGTCCCCTGCAGGGGATGCGCTCTCCTGCTTCTGGTCACTCAAGGGTCAGTGGAGGTCGGGGCCAGACGGACAGCATAGAGACGACAGGGGTTGGGGGGGCTGGAACAGCGAGGAGGTGCATTACCTCACGCGGCCAACCTGGGTTTGATGCCCTACACTAAACAGGGGTCCCTGAGCCCACCAGGTGACGCCTAGGCTCAGTCAGCATCAAGATGTTAGCTCGCGCTTCAGAGGCCAGCAGCTCTACCACATGGCCACTGGAGGTGCGTGGTTGCAGAGGAGAAGGGGAGAGGCAAGTCCCCCGGGCACGAAGGCAAGCAGGGCTGTGCCCCCGGCCCCGGGCCCTGCCGCTCCGCAGCGTGTGTCTGTATTGCAGCGTGTGTCCGCACACATCACTGTGTTAGTGATGCCCCCACATACCTGCCCGACACCCCAACATGGTAAGCGTGCAGCACCTCCTTTAGGCTGTTCTGCTATTCACATCACCTTCATGCTTGTGCCGTTTCTACCCAGTCTGCATAAAGCTCTTACTCAGGAGACTGCCCTGGGCTGGGCCTCCAGAGCCCAAGAGTCTTGGAACTAGAGGCTCGTATATGGCCCTACGGCCTCATAATGCCCCGGCTTGCCCCAGGGTCTCAAGGAGAGAAGGGAAGAGACAGGGCTGAACAGGCAATATTAGGCCCCCCCAGGGAGCCCCTGGAGCTGAGAGGAAGAGGCTGGCTGGCTTCTAAGTCCAGCGGCTCCCAGGTTGGCTTGGGCGGACCTGTGTTTAGCATACAGGCCCAGTCTGGGTGGGAGGCTCCGGCAGGCAGAGGGGAGCAGGGCAGGGTGAAGGAGACTGCTGGCTGGGGTGGGGGTCCCGCTGGCTCTAGGCCTTCCACACTGGGAGGAAAACAAAATGCAGATCGTGGATGAAAGGGCACAGAGGAAAGTGCGAGAAAGCAGCGAGCCCCCAAGCTGCACCCTTCATCATGAAGGTCATGGTGTGGGGTTCGGAACACCATCCAGTGAGGTGCCAAGAGGGCTCTAGGAGGGCGACAGGGCAAGTCAGACTCAGCACAGCCGTGTGCAAACACGCAGCCGTATGGACCACAATGCACACAGCCCTGTGCACACACACAGCCGTATGGACCACAATGCACACAGCCCTGTGCAAACACACAACTGTATGGACCACAGACATATACACAGCCCTGTGCACACACAGCTGTATGGACCACAGACATGCACACAGCCCTGTGCACACACACAGCCGAATGGACCACAGACATGTACACAGCCCTGTGCACACACACAACCGTATGGACCACAGACATGCACACAGCCCTGAGCACACACACAGCCGAATGGACCACAGACATGTACACAGCCCTGTGCACAAACAGCCGAATGGACCACAGACATATATACAGCCCTGTGCACACACACACAACCGTATGGACCACAGACATGCACACATCCCTGTGCAGACACGCATCCATATGGACCACAGACATGCACACAGCCTTGTGCACACACACAGCCGTATGAACCACAATGCACACAGCCCTGTACACACACAGCTGTATGGACCACAGGCGTGCACACAGCCCTGTGCACACACACAGCCATATGGACCATAATGCACACAGCCCTGTGCACACACACAACCGTATGGACCACAGATATGCACACAGCCCTGTGCACACACACAGCCGAATGTACTACAGCCATGCACACAGCCCTGTGCATACACACACAGTTGTATGGACCACAGACATGCACACAGCCCTGTGCACACACAGCTGTATGGACCACAGACATGCACACAGCCCTGTGCACACACACAGCGAATGGACCACAGACATGCACACAGCCCTGTGCACACACACAACCGTATGGACCACAGACATGCACACAGCCCTGTGCACACACACAACCGTGTGGACCACAGACATGTACACAGCCCTGTGCACACACAGCCATATGGACCACAGACATGCGCACAGCCCTGTGCACACACAGCCGTATGGACCACAATGCACACAGCCCTGTGCATAGACAGCTGTATGGACCACAGACATGCGCACAGCCCTGTGCACACACACACAACCGTATGGACCACAGACATGCACACAGCCCTGTGCACACACACAGCCGTATGAACCACAATGCACACAGCCCTGTGCACACACAGCTGTATGGACCACAGACATGCGCACAGCCCTGTGCACACACAGTCGTATGGACCACAGACATGCACACAGCCCTGTGCACACACACAGCCGTATGAACCACAATGCACACAGCCCTGTGCACACACAGCTGTATGGACCACAGACATGCGCACAGCCCTGTACACACACAGCTGTATGGACCACAGGCGTACACACAGCCCTGTGCACACACACAGCCATATGGACCATAATGCACACAGCCCTGTGCACACACACAACCGTATGGACCACAGATATGCACACAGCCCTGTGCACACACACAGCCGAATGTACTACAGCCATGCACACAGCCCTGTGCATACACACACAGTTGTATGGACCACAGACATGCACACAGCCCTGTGCACACACAGCTGTATGGACCACAGACATGCACACAGCCCTGTGCACACACACAGCCGAATGGACCACAGACATGCACACAGCCCTGTGCACACACACAACCGTATGGACCACAGACATGCACACAGCCCTGTGCACACACACAACCGTGTGGACCACAGACATGTACACAGCCCTGTGCACACACAGCCATATGGACCACAGACATGCGCACAGCCCTGTGCACACACAGCCGTATGGACCACAATGCACACAGCCCTGTGCATACACAGCTGTATGGACCACAGACATGCGCACAGCCCTGTGCACACACACACAACCGTATGGACCACAGACATGCACACAGCCCTGTGCACACACACAGCCGTATGAACCACAATGCACACAGCCCTGTGCACACACAGCTGTATGGACCACAGACATGCGCACAGCCCTGTGCACACACAGCTGTATGGACCACAGACATGTACACAGCCCTGTGCACACACAGCTGTATGGACCACAGACATGTACACAGCCCTGTGCACACAATCGTATGGACCACAGACATGCACACAGCCCTGTGCACAGACACAGCCGTATGGACCACAGACATGCACACAGCCCTGTGCACACACAGCTGTATGGACCACAGACATGTACACAGCCCTGTGCACACACAGCTGTATGGACCACAGACATGTGCACAGCCCTGTGCACACACAGCTGTATGGACCACAGACATGCGCACAGCCCTGTGCACACACAGTCGTATGGACCACAGACATGCACACAGCCCTGTGCACACACAGCTGTATGGACCACAGACATACGCACTGCCCTGTGCACACACAACCGTATGGACCACAGACATGCACACAGCCCTGTGCACACACAACCGTATGGACCACAGACATGCACACAGCCCTGTGCACACACGCAGCCGTATGGACCACAGAATGCACACAGCCCTGTGCACACACGCATCCATGTGGACCACAGACATGCACACAGCCTTGTGCACACACACAGTCGTATGAACCACAATGCACACAGCCCTGTGCACACACAGCTGTATGGACCACAGACGTGCACACAGCCCTGTGCACACACACAGCCATATGGACCATAATGCACACAGCCCTGTGCACACACACAACCGTATGGACCACAGACGTGCACACAGCCCTGTGCACACACACAGCTGAATGTACTACAGCCATGCACACAGCCCTGTGCATACACACACAGTTGTATGGACCACAGACTGCGCACAGCCCTGTGCACACACAGCCATATGAACCACAGACATGCACACAGCATTGTGCACAGACACAGCCGTATGGACCACAGACATGCACACAGCCCTGTGCACAGACACAGCCGTATGGACCACAGACATGCACACAGCCTTGTGCACACACACAGCCGTATGAACCACAATGCACACAGCCCTGTGCACACACAGCTGTATGGACCACAGACATGCACACAGCCCTGTGCACACACGCAGCCGTATGGACCACAGACATGCACACAGCCCTGTGCACACACGCAGCCGTATGGACCACATACATGCACACAGCCCTGTGCACACACGCATCCATATGGACCACAGACATGCACACAGCCTTGTGCACACACACAGCCGTATGAACCACAACGCACACAGCCCTGTGCACACACAGCTGTATGGACCACAGACATGCGCACAGCCCTGTGCGCACACACAGCCGTATGGACCACAGACATGCACATAGCCCTGTGCGCACACACAGCCGTATGGACCACAGACATGCACACAGCCCTGTGCACACACAGTCGTATGGACCACAGACATGCACACAGCCCTGTGCACACACACAACCGTATGGACCACAGACATGCACACAGCCCTGTGCACACACACAGCTGTATGGACCACAGACATGCACACAGCCCTGTGAACACACAGCTGAATGGACCACAGACATGTACACAGCCCTTTGCACACACAGCTGTATGGACCACAGACGTGCACACAGCCCTGTGCACACACACAGCCATATGGACCATAATGCACACAGCCCTGTGTACACACACAACCGAATGTACCACAGCCATGCACACAGCCCTGTGCATACACACACAGCTGTACGGACCATAGAGCATTCACACAGCCGTGCACTCACACAGCCGTGCACTCACACAGCTATGCACGCACATGGTCAACACCAGCCATGCCGGCACCCATCACTTCTCCTTCAGGCTCCCCAGGGGAGGAGCAGGGGTCACAGGACGTGTGCCTTTTCTCGCGGTTCAGCTCCCCACAGCGACTCAAGTATGACTGGAGAAGTCCGGTGGGGGTTGGGGACACCCCCGTCCGCAGAGAACACCAAGGGCGACGCTTGGGACCCCATCGCCTGGGCTGTGTCCTAGCAGCGCCCACACCCTGGGCCCTCCACAAACAGCCACGGTCACACCAAGCAGAGTTTATTGAGGCGCTGGTCTGCGGGGAGCATTGCAGAGGAAAGCGGGCGTGACCGGGACAGGCAGGGTCCCTCCTCCCGGCAGCCCTGAGCACTCGCGTGTGCCTCAACCACCGTATTCCCAGGGCCCTCGGGGACCCCTCACTGCTCCCCTGAGCTCCACCTGGGGTGTTTAGGGGGTCCCTCCCTCTGTCCTCGTGGTCAAGGAGGCCATAATCCTTGGAGATTCACTATAAAAATTAAAATTCCTTTATAAATGATGGGGAGGACAGGAAGGGCCGCCTGGGGCCTCCCCTCACCCCCAGTTCTGACCCAAAGTAAAGAGCGGAGGGTAAGAGTGAGCAGGCACGGAGAGGGCAGGAGAGACGGAGACCAGGCAGGGGAGCGGAGAGACGGGCGAGCACGGAGGAGCCTCCAGAACAGCCCGAGCCGGCGGGCCCCAGTCCAGTCCTTGCTGAAGCCACCGTGGGCCGAGACCCCCGCCCCGGCTGCGCCTGCAGCAGGAGGGCAGAGCGGCTACTCCAGGTAGATGTCCTCTGTGGGGCAAGCGTACTCCAGGTGCTCCTGGTAGTACTCCAGGAAGGCGCGGCTGTGGACAGGCCCACCTGTCACCCAGGCTTCGCTGCTCGACCCCCCCACCATCCTGCACCCTCAGCGAGTGCACCGTGAGGAGCACCCCTGCCTCACCACCCCCGGCACCCCAGGTGCCCGGCCCATGCCGGCCTTTCCCTCCGACGTCCTCCAAGCCAGTGCCCAGCCCATCCTCCCTGCAACCTGCTCCCTCCGCCCCGGCCCTGCTCACCCCACACTCTGGGCCACGGCCCTCATGGACTCCTGCGAGACAAAGGCGTGACATGCGAAGCGGCTCAGCAGCGGGTGTTTGGTGATGAAGCCGAAGTAGCTGCAGGGAGGCAGGAGGGCTGGTCGGCTGGAAAGGCGGGGGTCCTGCGCCCTGCACCCTCCGGCTCCCGACAGAGACAGAGGGGCGCACCACACACTTTCTAGTCCAAGTCCAGATCTCAGACTGCCCCATGAGGGACTGGCTACTGACGTGGGTCCTGCTGGGCTATGCTTCAGAGTCAGTTCAGCAGAGGGGCTTGGAGGAGACCCACAACCGGCCTGCTCCCGGCCTACAGGGCTTGGGGGACCCACACTCCCGCCTGCTCCCCGGCCTACAGGGCGTGGGGGCCCACACTCCCGCCTGCTCCCGGCCTACAGGGCGTGGGGGGCCCACACTCCCGCCTGCTCCCGGCCTACAGGACATGGGGGACCCACACTCCCGCCTGCTCCCGGCCTACAGGGCGTGGGGGGCCCACACTCCCGCCTGCTCCCGGCCTACAGGACATGGGGGACCCACACTCCCGCCTGCTCCCGGCCTACAGGGCGTGGGGGACCCACACTCCCGCCTGCTCCCGGCCTACAGGGCGTGGGGGGGGCCCACACTCCCGCCTGCTCCCGCCTACAGGACATGGGGGACCCACACTCCCGCCTGCTCCCGGCCTACAGGGCGTGGGGGGCCCACACTCCCGCCTGCTCCCGGCCTACAGGACATGGGGGACCCACACTCCCGCCTGCTCCCGGCCTACAGGGCGTGGGGGACCCACACTCCCGCCTGCTCCCGGCCTACAGGGCGTGGGGGACCCACACTCCCGCCTGCTCCCGGCCTACAGGGTGTGGGGGCCCACACTCCCGCCTGCTCCCGGCCTACAGGGCGTGGGGGGCCCACACTCCCGCCTGCTCCCGGCCTACAGGGGTGGGGGACCCACACTCCCGCCTGCTCCCGGCCTACAGGGCGTGGGGGCCCACACTCCCGCCTGCTCCCGGCCTACAGGGCGTGGGGGCCCACACTCCCGCCTGCTCCCGGCCTACAGGGCGTGGGGACCCACACCCCCGCCTGCTCCCGGCCTACAGGGCGTGGGGGACCCACACTCCCGCCTGCTCCCGGCCTACAGGGCGTGGGGGACCCACACTCCCGCCTGCTCCCGGCCTAAAGGACATGGGGGACCCACACTCCCTCCTGCTCCCGGCCTACAGGGCGTGGGGGGCCCACACTCCCGCCTGCTCCCGGCCTACAGGGCGTGGGGGACCCACACTCCCGCCTGCTCCCGGCCTACAGGGCGTGGGGGACCCACACTCCCGCCTGCTCCCGGCCTACAGGGCGTGGGGGACCCACACTCCCTCCTGCTCCCGGCCTACAGGGCGTGGGGGCCCACACTCCCGCCTGCTCCCGGCCTACAGGGCGTGGGGACCCACACTCCCGCCTGCTCCCGGCCTACAGGGCGTGGGGGACCCACACTCCCGCCTGCTCCCGGCCTACAGGGCGTGGGGACCCACACTCCCGCCTGCTCCCGGCCTACAGGGCGTGGGGGACCCACACTTCGCCCCGCTCAGTCTCTTAGCAAGGCCTTGCCCAGCTCTTCATGCCCAGCTGAGTCACTGAGTCTCAGCCGAGTCATGTCTCCTGGTGTCACTGACAGTCCTGTCTGCCCAGCCTTGTTTGGGTCCTGTAAGCACAGCTGTCCCCAAACTCTTGCACGGGGCTCACACTGACCCTGGACTGTGAGCACTTCCGAGAAGGGCTGGTCCCACCACAGGGCCCTCTGGGCCCTTCCAGAGCCCTGGTCACAGTTCTGGAGCAGAGAACCACACACACACATCAGACACACATCACCCTAATACACTTAGCACATACACACACACACACTTTCACAACACGTCTACGTATCACACACATACACACTGCCCAGAGGCTGTTATCTCGGCATCGCCGGCTGGGAGCTGCGGCACATGTCACTGCCAGGACAGCCTGTTCCCGTGTCTCAGGGACCACGCTCAGCTGTGGCTCCCCACCCCAATGCCACCACACAGGCGCAGAAGCCACCCAAGAGCCCAGGAGGGGCTGTCCTGGACCTCCGCACACACCTGTCACCCAGGTGACGCTCACTCCGGCTCCTCCCTGTGGACACCACACACTTGTGTGCCTGGGCTGTGGGTGACGGCCAGGCAAGCTCTGCCACAGCCCTGACAGGAAAGCCACCTCCTCCCTCAGCTCACACCCCGATGCCTGCCACGGCCACGGCTACGCTTGACCTCGCCCATGCTGGCTTCCGCCCCCACCCCGCACTCCCAGGAAGTCTGACTACGGACCACCGACACTGTCCCCCTACACTGGGCGACTGTCTCTTCGGGGTGTCAGCCCCTCTCCTCCCGTGTGGGGTGACCACCCGCACCTGCTCCATGTCTCCGGGATCCGCATATTACGCGGTCACGCGAGGGCACATTCACCAGCGGGAGCCATGGGCATTCCAGCCCCAGACAGTCGGTGCCCATGGCATTGGTCAGCTGGTTTGAGAGAAGAGGGTCCCCTCAGGGCTGGGCGGTGGTCGGGTGGGACTCACCAGCTGTTTCGCGGATGGCAGCCGCAGAAAGAAATGTTCTTCATCTGGAAGAAATGGCTGCAGCGCTGGAACTAGACAACCCATGGGTCCCTGTCAGAGCAGCCTGGCCCAGCCCTGTGGACGCCCTCCAAGCCCCTCCACCTCACCCCCCCACACTAGTCTCAGATCTCACTCGGGCCCTGCTGGGCACTCCCTCCCGCTCCCAGCCCGGGCCTGTGCCTCAGGGCCTCACCTCAGGGCCTCCGCTTAGGCTCAGCTTGACGCCCCGAAGGGAAATCTCCAGATCGCAGGAGGCAGGCGGGCGCAGGTGAACAGTCAGTTTCCGAGCTGTGGCGATCTGGAAGGAACCGGACTTTGGAGGAACAGGACACTCTCGGGCTACGAGGCAACCTGCCGGTCTAGACACCAGGCGCTGCCTCCGAGAGATGAGGCCTCACCTGGCCTCGGGCTCCTCCTCCCAGGCTGTCTCCTCCCGACCTCCCTGCCTGCCATGTTGAGGATCCGGCAGGTGCTCAAAGCACCCCAGAAGGGCCCCAGACAAGAGGAAACTGGGCTGCAGGGGAGTGGACCCAGCAGGAGGGGGTGGCCAAGGGACCCCAGGAGGCAGAGGCAGACGCGCCTCCCACTGACCTTCTGCATTGCTGCACACAGGATCCCATTGCCTTGGTGACAGGGCACTTCCACAGAGCCCAGAAACTGCACGTCAAAGCGGTCGACCCAGCAGGGGCTGCGCTTGCTCCCTGCAGAGGGGCCAAGTTAGGCTGCGCGGGTCTGTGTAGCCCCTGGGGAGAGTGTGTGTGTGTGTGTGTGTGTGTGTGTGTGTGTGTGTAAGTCTGTGCAGCCCTGGGGAGTGTGTGTGTGTGTGTGTGTGTGTGTAAGTCTGTGCAGCCCTGGGGAGTGTGTGTGTGTGTGTGTGTGTGTGTGTGTGTGTGTGTAGTCCCTAGGGAGTATGGGGGAGGGGGTCTGTGCAGCCCTGGGGAGTGTGTGTGTGTGTGTGTGTGTGTGTAGTCCCTAGGGAGTATGGGGGGGTCTGTGCAGCCCTGGGGAGTGTGTGTGTGTGTGTGTGTGTGTGTGTAGTCCCTAGGGAGTATGGGGGGTCTGTGCAGCCCTGGGGAGTGTGTGTGTGCGTGTGTGTGTGTGTGTGTCTGTGTAGTCCCTAGGGAGTATGGGGGGTCTGTGCAGCCCTGGGGAGTGTGTATGTGTGTGTGTGTGAGTGTGTCTGTGTAGTCCCTAGGGAGTATGGGGGGGTCTGTGCTGCCCTGGGGAGTGTGTGTATGTGTGAGTGTGTCTGTGTAGTCCCTAGGGAGTATGGGGGTCTGTGCTGCCCTGGGGAGTGTGTGTGTGTTTGTGTGAGTGTGTCTGTGTAGTCCCTAGGGAGTATGGGGGTCTGTGCAGCCCTGGGGCTGTGGGGGGGCCTGTGTAGCCCCTGAAAAGTGTGGAGGGGTCTGCGCAGCCCTGGGGTGCTGAGGCAGGTCCGTGCAGCCCAGAGGGACGCGTCAGGTGAGGGCGCCCGTAGCGCTGCTCTGGGCCTCACCCAGCAGGTCCTTGGCCATGCCCGACGCGGCGTGGGCGTAGAAGGCAGGGAAGACCCCGCGCTCCCCGTGCGCATGTTGAAGCCCCGGAACCAGAAGTCGTCCTCCTCAGCCTCCACCAGCACCGGGTCATCCACGTCCAGCTCTAGCTCGTCAGGGTGGCGGGGGATGAACCTGAGCGTGGGGACAGGAGGGTGTGGGGGACAGGGGACATTAGTGGACAGGAGGGTATTAGTGGGCAGGAGGGTGTGGGGGACAGGGGACATTAGTGGACAGGAGGGTATTAGTGGGCAGGAGGGTGTGGGGGACAGGGGACATTAGTGGACAGGAGGGTATTAGTGGATAGGAGGGTGCGGGGGACAGGATGACATTAGTGGACAGGAAGACATTAGTGGACAGGAGGGTGTGGGGACAGGAGGAAATTAGTGGACAGGAGGGAATTAGTGGACAGGAGGGTGTGGGGGACAGGAGTAAATTAGTGGACAGGAAGGCATTAGTGGACAGGAAGGTGTGGGGACAGGAGGACATTAGTGGACAGGAGAACATTAGTGGACAGGAGGGTGTGGGGGAAGGAGGACATTAGTGGACAGGAGGGCATTAGTGGACAGGAGGGTATTAGTGGACAGGAGGGTGTGGGGGGCAGGAGGACATTAGTGGACAGGAGGGTATTAGTGGACAGGAGGGTGTGGGGGGCAGGAGGACATTAGTGAACAGGAGGGTATTAGTGGACAGGAGGGTGTGGGGGGACAGGATAACATTAGTGGACAGGAAGACATTAGTAGCCAGGAGGGTGTGGGGACAGGAGGACATTAGTGGACAGGAGGGCATTAGTGGGCAGGAGAGCCTGAGAGGACAGAAGGGCCGGGAGGGGCAGAGCTGACCGGGTAGGGACCAGCTCACCTGAAGACGGCCCGGTGGGTTTGTTCCCGCTCCTCACCATTCACAAGACAGGAGAAGAGGCCGAAGGACTCTGTGCCTGGGGCAGGGGATGCTCAGCAGGAAGGGAAGCGGCTGGCTGGGCGCCCACCTGCCCCAGACCGTCCACAGACCATCCTAGGCTGTGGGCAGGGGCACCGGGTTGGGGGGTCCTCGCCTCTCTTCCCCTCCCCTCCCACCCCAGCCCACTCACTTGAGGAGCGCGAGGTGCTGTTGACAAAGACGTTGAGGAACTTCTTGGAGAAGGTGAGGTCAGGGCTGTCGGGGGACTCATCCCCCGGGTCCTGGCCGGCGTCCAGCAGCGCGGCGCCCGGCTCCTCCCTCGCTGCCCTCGCCGCCGCTGTCCTGGCTGTCCTCGCCCAGGCCGGCGCAGCGCCGCAGGCTCACGAGCTCCAGCTGCGTGTGCTCGTCCACCACCAGCGTGTACTTGACCGCATCGTACACGAGCGATGCGTCCAGGGCGGTGGCGGCGGCGGGCCCCGCGCCTGGGCCTGGCCGTCGTCCCCGTCGTCGTCCTCGTCGTCGTCGTCGTCCTCGGAGCAGGCGGCCGAGCAGGCGCGGCCCGGGCGGGCGGAGCGGCCAGCGGCGCGCAGCGGCGTGATGGTGTCGCGCGTGGGGTTGCTGAGGAACAGGCAGGGCGCGGCGGGCGCGGCGGGCGCGGGCGGGCGCGGCGCGCGGCGCGGCCGGCGGGCGACAGGCACTGGCCGGGGCAGCGGATGGGCGCCGAGCCCTCGGACAGCATGCGGCTCACGAGGTTGCTGAGCAGCCAGGGCGAGTCCGCCTCCTCGCTCACGTCCGCCTCCGACTCGGAGCCCGACTCGTACTCGCTGTTGGTGTCGTCCGGGGCCCACGGGCAGGAAGGCCGGGCGGCGCGGCGCGGGGGGCTCGGGGCGCGGACCCCGGCTCGGACCCCGGCTCGGACGCGGGCGACGACGCCTCCTCGATGGAGTTCGTGAGGTGCGAGGAGCGGCCGCTGCTGCTGCTGCCGCCGCCGTCGCTGCTCAGCTCCAGCTCCGCCTCGGAGATGCAGGAGACGAGGCGGCCCCGCGGGGAGCCGCCCGCGCCCTCCGAGTCCGAGCCCGGGTCCGAGCCCGGGTCCGAGCCCGAGCCCGGCGACCACAGCTCCGCGCCGCCACCGCCGCTGCCCAGGTCCGCCTCGATGCCTGGGTCCGACGACGGCGACGCCCCCGTCCGGCTCGGCCGCCGCTGCCCGGGTGCCCTGGCGGGCGGCGCGCACAGGAGGGTCGCAGGGGCCGTCCCCGAGGGCGCGCGCGGCGCGGGGCGGCTCTGCGGACCGAGACACGACAGGCGCGTCCGCGGGGAGCCGGGCCCGAGCCGGGTCCGAGCCGGCGGTCCACACCGAGCCCGGCCCCGTCCACACGCGCCCCGCGCCCCTGGCCCAGACGCCCACCGCGTCCCGGCCCCGCCCGGCCCAGACGCGGCCCCCTGTCCCGTGCGTGTCCGGCCCCATTCAGTCCACACACCCGCGTCCAGACCCTGTCCCACCCAGTCCCGGTCCCCGGACCAGTCCCCACCCGCTATCCAGCTCCCGTCCGCTGACGGACCCGTCCCCATTCAGTTCCCGTCCTCTCTCCAGACCTGTCGCGATCCAGATCCGCCCATGCCTGCCCCCGTCCCATCTCCAAGGGCCGCCCTGGGCCCCACCCAGACCACGGCGCGTCAGGCGCCCCCACTCACCTGCCCCCTCCTGGCCTCCCCAGGCCCCCTCCAGAGGCCCCGCCTCCCTCCAAAGAACCGCCCCGCCCCTCCCAAGGTCCAGCCAGAGGCCACGCCCCGCCAGCCTCACCTCGGAGCGGCTCCCCGGGCGGCGCGCTCAGCTCAGTCTCGGGCCAGGGGCGCTGAGGTCCAGGGGCAAAGCCTCCGTTGTTGTTGTTGAGTGAATCCTGGAGGCGGGGATGGGAGATGGGGAGATGAGCGCTGAGGAGAGGCTCGGGCTCTTGGGGCTGGGGGAGCAGGCTGTGAAGAGGTGCGGAGTCTGGAGGCTCACCTGGGCTCCCAGCCTGGTCAGGTGGAGCGTGGTGGGCCGGTGTTTAGGGGTTCCTCCAAGGTGGGGAGGGGATCAGGGGTTCTGACCGGCCCTCGGGGCCGCCTCGGCCCCCCTCCTTGCCCTCCACACCTCCCCCTCCTCCTCCTCATCATCATCATCCTCTTCCTCTTCCTCCTCCTCCTCTTCATTGTCATCTATCATCTCAAACTCTTGGAAGTCATCCTGGAAGGAGCAGATGGGTGCGGCTGCTCCGAACGTCCCAGGGAAAGACTGTCCTGTGGGAAGGAGGGAGACGGGGTGACGCAGGCCCCAAGAACCAGAAGACCAGCAGGAAGGTAGAGTCAAAGGAGATGCCCCACTTCCCGGGCCCCCACTCGCAGGACTTTAGAGGTCTGTCGGTCTGTGCCTGCGCTGGGCACACGAGCCAGAGCTGGAACTCGGGGAGACCACGTGCCTGCAGTTCCCATCCCACTCAGCAGTGCCCCTGGAGCACTGCCAGGTATACCCGGTGGGTACCAGGCCTGGCTATGCCCCCACCCAACAAATCTGCTTAAACAACACCCAGAAGGATTGCTCGGGCTCTGGTTCCAAGCCCAGGCTGCCAAGAAGGCTGACAGGGTCTGAGTGGCCTGACCTATGTGCTACCTCACCTGCTCCCAAACGTCTCCACATCAGACACCAGCACCCTCTATGGCCTCGCGGTAAAACTCACCAACCCTGCACCCAGCATTGGGACAGCCCAGAGCCGCACCAGCACCTCACTGACACAGGGCCTCATCCCAGGCAGAGACGGCCAGCATGGCGGCAGCAGCTTATCCTGATCTCAGACCCTTGGCGGATGAACCCCTCCAGCAAGCCCCACGTCTGCCCAGCCCTGCCAGCCCTCCCTATGGGCACACGCCGTGTGGCTTCCCTGGCAAGGATCCCAGGGGATCCCAGGGGGGCCTCTGTGTCACTGGGCTAGCCCCTCCCCCACCTTCTGCTGCACCTGGGCCCTCCCCAGGAATCAGCCCTGCCTCATGCATCCCCTCGCCCATGAGGCCGCAGCAGTCCAGAGGCATGGACAGCATGGGAGGTGGGGTGGGACGGGAGAGAGACAGGGGTGGCAGGGGGAGGGGGGGAGAACTTTGAGGACCCAGGCCAGCCCCCCATGGCACACTGGCACAGCTGCTGCAGGGGTCCCTACGGGGGCTGCTGGGAGACACTAAGGAGGAACCCCAGAGAGGAGCAAAACCTCAGGCCCAGAAGCCTAGAGAGGTGGTCTCTTGTGAGGCTGCCAGAAACGGCAAAGCCCAAGTACCCAAACAGAGGGGGCTCTCCCCAGCTGGGCCTGGCCCCTGCCCCTTGCCCACCTTCTCACAGTGGTCTGAGTCATAGCTGAGGCCCAGGCCACAATCGTCAGTGATCTCTGACAGATCCTCATCGTCGAATTCTTCCAAGCTTATGTCCTGGGGTGGCCTGGCGGGAGACGGTGATTAAAGGGCAGGCAGGCTGGGGAAGCATCCCCTCAGCCTGCCCAGAACCGGTCCTCAGGAAGGGCCCAGGGACACCCTCCAGCTCACAGCCCTGTGTCCTGCCACCATCTTGGCTCTGAGCACAGATGTCCAGTAGCCCCCAGAATCTGAGCCACGACCACCAGGGAGCCCTGGGCAGCAAGGGTCCCGCCCAGGGAGGGGGCTGAAGCTGCGAGGAGCAGGAGGGGTCGTGCCAGGACTGGGGGAGGGTCTGAGGGTGCCGGAGCCCAGCCACGCCCCAGCTCCTGGCCCTTCCGTCCTGTCCCTCGCCCCCTCCCCGCGCAGGCCCCCGACCTCTCCTCCCGGGACCCGCGGGCCAGGCCGGAGGCGCGCGGCAAGGCCAAAAGGACATGTAGCGCGTCGCGGATGGCTCGGCTGGGCCCCGGCCACAGGCCCGGGCCTCTCCCTGGGGATGCGGCGCCAGCAGCGAGTCTCGACAGGGACCCGGGACAAAAAACAACAACAAAAAAAAAACCCCAAAAAAAACAAACAAACCGAGGCCAGGTGGGGAGGGGCGCAGGGGCCGCGCCCCGGGGCTGCGGGCGCGGGTGCGCAGCGGGTGCGGGACCGGATGCGGGTGCGAGACCGGGTGCGGGTGCGGGCGCAGGGTGGGGGGCGCTGGGCCGCGTGGTGGGGGCAGGGCGCGGGCCGGGCCGGCCTACCTGCACCCGGGCGGCGACAGCGAGTGGAAGGTGGACAGCGAGAACATCTCCGCGCGATCCGCCATCTTCGGCCGCGGCTGCGGGGGAGGGACGGGCCGCCGCGTCGCTCACGCCGCCCGCCGCCGGCCTCCCGGGCCCCCCCGTGACACGCCCTGCGACACCCCGCCCGGCGGCCGCCCGCGACACGCCCGACAGCGCGACACCGCGGCAGCCGCGCCGCAGGGGAGGCGGGGGGCGGCGCGGCGCGGGTGGGCGGAGACGCGGCTCCCGCAGCGCTGGTTGGGGCGCGGGGCGCGGGGCGGGGCTGCGGCGCGGGGGCTGCAGGGGAGCCGCGGCCGGGCCTGCGGGAGGGTGGGTGGACGCCGCGCGGAGCCCGGGACGCGGCCCGTGCCACGGCACCCGCGCCGGGCTGGACCGCGGGGCTGCCCGTCCCGGCGGTCAAGGCAAAGAAGGGGTTCACGGGCGATCAGGGCTGGATAATGGGCTCAGGGGCTGTCCGCCACCGAGTGACCAACGCAAAGAAGGGGCTCAGAGGCTAGTCGCGGCTGGAGCAGGACCCGAGGGGCTGTCCGCCTCCGGTGCTGATCGGAGCTGCCTGGAGCTGTCCCTCCAGCAGTGCTGACTGGGCCGGGACGCGCTTTCTACCCAGGCAGGGCAGAGCCGGGGGAGCGCGCTGGGTCGGCGCTGGCAGCCCAGAGAGCCTAGCCCCGGGCTGAGATGGAACCTGCAGAGGCTGACGCAGCCGGTGCGCGCTGCGCCTCCCACGGAAGTCGGACCCCTCCAACAGAGCCCGTTCCACCAGTACCAACGCGAGGGCAGAAAGGCAGAGCTGTGAAGGGAGGAAGTGGGGGCAGTGAGGAGACCCAGGACACAGCTGGGGCCAGAGTGTGCCCTCCCCTCCACCAGGCCTGTGCCCGACACATCCTGGTCCGAATCGCTGCTGTGGACAATCATTTCTGAGAGAAGCATTGGCCATCACGTAAAGGCAGGGGGCCACTGTCCTTCCTGAACGGGCCTCTGGCCACCGGCAAGCATGCAGCCTCAACTTGTTTCCTCTCAGATGAGTTTGTCTCCGTCCCTCTGCTGAGAGCCAGAGGACAGCTCAGACCCACTCTTCAGTCCCAGAGCTGCAAGCAGTGCCCAGTGGGCAGGCAGTGTGCACTCGGCACACGTGAGGTGTGTGGATCTGCAGCCGCTGCTCTTTCCGTTCACCAGCCCTGGTAACCACACCACAGCGCTCCCCACGGAACTTCAGGTTTCTTCCCAGAATTTGCAAACTCGGATCCCAACCTCCCAGCTTTCCTTTCCACCCTGGTTTTCCTGTCACCTGCCACCACTGACGTGTGCCTCTGAACACGATTCCATACAACAGCCACCTGGGAGGTGCTCTGGTGACCCTCCCACAGGCTCAGGGTTTGCTGCATGGATGTGCACCAACCATAAATCCTCATATTCTGAAATCTGAATCAGACCATCACCTCACTTGTATCACTTCACTTGTCTTCCCGTTGTTCATCAATTTGCTCAAGCGGGCATCAGTAACATCTCTTGTCACGTGCTAGTGTAGCCCAAGGGCATCTGCTTGCTCCAGGAACATAAAGAGCCTCAAACCATTCCATCAGGTCAAAGGAATGAGGTCTATAATTGTTACTGATTTGGCATATCAAATACAACACGGGTAGCTTGCCAGGCTCTGCTGTGCAGGTGGGATATTCTTGTAGTCACCTCTCATCTTGAGATTTTTTTTTTTTTTTTTTGCTTTTTTGGGCCACACCCGGCAATGCTCAGGGGTTTCTCCTGGCTCTGCACTCAGGAATTACTCCTGGCGGTGCTCGGGGACCATATGGAATGCCGGGATCGAACCCGGGCCGGCATGGGCCGGCCGCAGGCAAGGCAAACACCCTACCTGCTGGGCTATTGCTCCGGCCCCTCATCTTGAGCATTTATTGATGAACCACGCGTCGCAAAGTGGCCGCATGAACCGGGCTTGTGATCAACTCTTCTGCTGGATGGAGTTCTGATGAGAGGGGAGTCCAGATGTGGAAAATGGCAGCCCTCGTGGTGTGGGGGTTCCTCTGGCTTCTTGCGAGGTTCTACTGGGGTGGCGGGCCAGGGCTAGAACCCACCTTCCTTTCCTGGGTGCCTTGTGATCAACTGGGCACAGGGAGAACCGGTAGCAGCTCTGCCCCCGTGTATGTGAGTCTCTGGATTTACCAAAAGTAAACCTTTATCAAAAGTAAAGATTAAGGGGCCGGAGCGATAGCCCAGTGGGTAGGGCATTTGCCTTGCATGCGGCCAGCCTGTGCTGGTCCGGGTTCGATCCCCGGCATCCCATATGGTCCCCAGAGCACCGCCAGGAGTAATTCCTGAGTGCAGAGCCAGGAGTAACCCCTGAGCATTGCCGGGTGTGACCCCAAAAAAGCAAAAAAAAAAAAAAAAAAAGTAAAGGTTAAGTTTTGAATTTCTCTGCAAATTTTTGGTGGATCTGCCCAAAATTTTTTCTAACTGCTGTTTACATCAGGGAGGCCACTTATTAGGTTAGGAACTGAGTCAGGAATCCTGACTCAATAAGTGGCCTCCTGACCATCACCCTATAATTCCTAAGTCTGAATCAGACCATCACCCCATAATTCCTAAATCTGGATCAGAATCACCCCATAATTCTCCCCAGGCCTCTTCCTGCCCTTGTGAAGTGCCCCAGGACTCGGGCACAGAACAGTCTAGAACCAGGGGCTGAGGCTCCCCCATATAATCCAGAACTTTCCCTCTCCCACAGCACAACGCACGCTTGTCATCAACCCGAGGGTGTGCTACCAGACTGCTGCTGCCATCACTTTCCTGAGCACAGGTCAGTTCCCCTCTCCTCTGCACTGGGGCTACAGGGATCACCTGAGAGCAAGGGTCAAGCCCGGTGTGCAAGAGCTCTCTCATTCATGACGATCCCGGGTTCCTCACACTGGATCCCTCTGGCCTGCTTCTTCCAGCCAGGCATAGTGACAAAAGGCAGAATCTCATTCCTGGAGGGGTCTATGTCCACCCCGCCCACACACACACACACACACACACACACACACACACACACACACACCAAGAAATTACCATCTCTGCTTGAATAACGTGTGCTTACTTAGGTCACCCAGAAGCTCACCACACCGCCTTCCTTTCATACCTTGGACCTTCCTGGGGCAGCACATTCCTTCAGAACTTTCCAAGACTGGAGCCAGAAAGACAGTACAGCAGGTAGGGTCTTGTCTTGCACGCTGCCAACCCAGAATTGATTCCCAGTACCCTGTATGGTCCCCTGACACAGAGCCAGGAGTAAGCTGGAGTAAGCTCTGAGCACAGCAAGGTGTCGCCCAAAAACAACAACAAAAAATACTGAAACATTTTCTGAATACAAAGTAAAGTAGAAAAGAGGGCCGGAGCGATAGCCCAGCAGGTAGGGCGTTTGCTTTGCACGCGGCCGGCCTGCGCCGGCCCGGGTTCGATCCCGGCGTTCCATATGGTCCCCCGAGCACCGCCAGGAGTAATTCCTGAGTGCAGAGCCAGGAGTAACCCCTGAGCATCGCCGGGTGTGACCCCCCAAAAAAAAAAGCAAAGTAAAGTAGAAAAGAGCTGAAATGGAATAAAGATGGGACAAATACAAAACAGACAGCAGATTTTAATTTAAACCCAACTATGTCAGGAAGTACATTAAATGTGAAGTTTTTATTTGTGTTTTATTTTATTATTATTATTATTTTTTTTGCTTTTTTGGGTCACACCCGGCGATGCTCAGGGGTTACGCCTGGCTCTGCACTCAGAAATCACTCCTGGCGGTGCTTGGGGGACCATATGGGATGCCGGGATTGAACCTGGCCAGCATGGGGCGGCCGCATGCAAGGCAAACGCCCTACCCGCTGGGCTATCACTCCGGCCCCCAAAATGTGAAGTTTTTAAATGCTTAAATTAAAATAAGAGATTATCTTGATGTATTAAAAAGGGAAAAGAAAAAAAAAAAAAGGAAGACGAAACTATAGGTTGTTGCAAGAAACTGATTTTAATATAAAAATAGCCTTGGATACCAGCTCAGAGCAGCCGAGTTCAAGCCCAGGTAGGCAGCTCTTGGAGGCGAAAATCACCTGGTGTTCCTGCAGATGGAGCTGGGATCCCCATTCCTCTCTCTGACTTATCCAGGGGCCTGGTGGCCCCGCCCAAAAACTGCCTTGGGGCTCTCGGCCATGATGCAGAGACTCAGATGCATGGGGGAGAGCTGCCATCCGGCTCTCCCCTAGCTCAGCTAACCATGAGGCTCCCAGCAGGCAAGATGGGTTTTGGGAGTGGGCCCATCACCTCTGTAGGGTCTCGGAAGCAGCTGGATGAGACTCGCTCACCATAATAGCCACCATTTTTGTGTTCCGGACCTGGTACATCAAACTAATGGAACCAATCATGTTCTAGAATATATTACAATCTACCATGTGTAAGAAAGGGAAGCAAGGGGCGGAGCAATAGCCCAGCGGGTAGGGCGTTAGCCTTGCACACGGCTGGCCCATGCTGGCCCGGGTTCGATCCCCAGCATCCCATATGGTCCCCCAAGCACTGCCAGGAGTGATTCCTGAGTGCAGAGCCAGGAGAAACCCCTGAGCATTGCCGGGTGTGACCCAAAAAGCAAAAAAAAATAGAAAAAAAAGAAAGAAAAAAAAAGAAAAAAGAAAAAAAGAAAGGGAAGCGAGAAGGATAGAGAGTTAAAGAGAGAAAGGAGATAAAGAACCTACCATGGAGGCAGGCTGGGGAAGGGGAGGGAGGTGGGGACACTGGTGATGGGAGATGGGCAGGGGTGGAGGGATGGGTGTTGGAACACTGTAGAACCAAAATTCAAACATGAACATCTTTTAATTGTATGTCTAACAGTGGTATAATAAAATATTTAATTTTTTTTAAATAGCCTTGGGGCCGGAGTGATAGCCCAGTGGGTAGGGCATTTGTCTTGCACGCGGCCAACCCATGCCAGCCAGGGTTCAATCCCCGGCATCCCATATGGTCCCCCAAGCACCGCCAGGAGTAATTCCTGAGTGTACAGCCAGGAGAAACCCCTGAGCATTGCCGGGTGTGACCCAAAAAGCATAATAATAATAATAATAATAATAATAATAATAATAAAAATAGCCTTGGATGGCTGGAGCGATAGTCCAGCAGGTAGGGCACTTGTCCTACAAGTGGCTGACCCAGGTTCCATCCCTAGCATTCATATGATCCCCCGAGCACTGCCAGGAGTAATTCCTGAGTACAGAGCCAGAAGTAACCACTGAGCATTGCCTGGTGTGACCCAAAAAGGAAGAAAACAAAAGCCTTAGGCCAGAGAGATGACTTAGTGGGCTGAGCACTTGCTTTACATGTGGGAGTACCAGGGCCTACCCGTAACACCACATGATCCCCCAAACACCACAGGGAGAGAGGCCACAGTGGTACATAGCAGAAAGGGCACTGGCCACATACATGGGTATCCCCAGTGATCCCCACCACCCTATATGGTCCCCTGAGCTCCATGAGGAATAATTCATCGAGTGTAAAGCCAGGAGATAGTCCTGAGCATCAAAGGCTGTAGCCTCAAAGCAGAAACAAGTAAACAAAAGACCACCAGGAGTGACCCCAAGCACTGCCGGGTGTGACCCAAAAAACAACATAAATAATAACAGAAAATCAATGAAACAGAAACGTAGATACGCTTGGGGGAAAATCAAGTAAAGTAAAAAGCTGGTTCTTGGAGAAAGTTAATAAAGTTGAAAATCTTACTAAGGGAAAAAAATGAGCAGGGATGACCGTGTCAGGTATGAAATAAAAAACCACTGCAGGGGCCGGAGCGATAGCCCAGCGGGTAGGGCGTTTGCCTTGCACGTGGCCGGCCAATGCCAGCCGGGGTTCGATCCCCGGCATCCCATATGGTCCCCGAGCACTGCCAGGAGTAATTCCTGAGTGCAGAGCCAGGAGTAGCCCCTGAGCATTGCCAGGTGTGACCAAAAAAAAAAAACAAAACACTGCAGATTCAATAGTTCTTAAAGGATATTAAAAAGGAAAAAATACTATCGACAGGGGCTAGAGAAATAGCACAACAGGGTTATTGCCCTGCCAGGTTAAAATTGCCCTGCCGGTGGCTGATCCAGGTTAGATCCCATAAGGTCCCCTGAACCGGAGTGATCCCTGAGTGCAGAGCTGGGAGTAACCCGGAGCACTTCCAAGTGTGGCTCAATTCTACCCTGAAAAAAAAATATCATGGACAGCATGGACAGCTTTTTCTTTTCAAGGGATGTGAAGTTAGCAGTTTTCAGGGCTTATTCCTGGCTGAACACTCAGGGATCACTCCTGGTAGGTTCAATGGACATACGGGATGTCAGGGATTGAACCCAGGTTGGCTGCCTACAAGGTAAATACCCTACCTCCTATACTATCTCTCCAACCCAACTGTGGACAACGTTTTGCTAATGAATTTGACTATTTGGCTTAATTTAACAAATTCCTTGAGACATGTGTGTCTCAAAGCTGGAATAGAGGTGCCGGAGCGACAGCACAGTGGGGAGGGCATTTGCCTTGCATGCAGCTGACCCAGGTTCAATCCCTGGCATCCCATATGGTTCCCCAAGCATCACCAGGAGTTACTCCTGACTGCAGAGCCAGGAGTAACCCCCTGAGCATCGCTGGGTGTGACTCAAAAAGAAAAAAAAAATCTGGAAAAGAGAAAAAAAAGGAAAATCTGGATGGCCCTTCAAGTATTAAAAGGCTGAATTTCAGAGTAAGGAAATAGCTTAAAGGGCTGGAGCACATGCCTGGTGTACACAGAACCCTGAGTCTGATCTCCGACACTGCATGAAATAGCCCTAGTGGCTTCCAGTATCATGGAGAAACTGAATTTTCAACTGAAAATCCTCCACAAATAGCACTCAAATAAAGTGGTCTAGCTCCCATTTAAGGGCGGGCCAGAGAGCAAGCACAACAATCTGGACGGCTGCTCTGCATGCAGGAGCCCCGCCTGAGTCCTGGGACTGGGCCTAAACACAGAACCAGGAGCAGCCTCTGAAAGCTATGCTGGGGGTGATCCATCAACAAAAACAGAACATGCAACAAAAACTTAAGGATCAAGTGGTACCAATTCTACACAAACCATTTTAGGAAACAGGAGAGGTGAACATTCCTAACTCCTGTTATAAATACAGAATTAATGAGTATGAAATTTTTGGCCTTTTTGGCTTTTGGGGTCACACCCAGAGATGCTCAGGGATTACTCCTGGCTCTGCGCTCAGGAATTATTTCTGGCTATGCTCAGGGGGACCATATGGGATGCCGGGGATTGAACCAGGGTCGGCCACATACAAGGCAAACGCCCTTCCCGCTGTGCTATCACTCCAGCACCTAGTCAATATGAAATATGAGGAAACGTGTCACCAGAGAAACTACCAGCCCGGCTGGCGGCTGACTGCTGAAGAAGCGCCAGCAGATGCGCTTGCAGAAAGCGGCTCCAGCCTGCAGAGGAGACTGTGACTCCAGCCCGGTTCTCTCCGGGCGCCTCCATTCCAGCAGCTCGTCTCCAAGCAGAGCCACAGCTGGCCCAATATTCACCTTTCTGACCTGCCAGGGAAGGTCCCCCGGATACACTTGTGTAACAGGACTTGCGGTCGATGTGGACCACGGCGTCTTCTCTGAGCAGTGGGTATACGATGTCTTACACTGCAGATTCTGTCACTTGATCATTCAATGCCCCACTGGGGGACCTTAGTCTTCCCCTGGGTCCGGCAGAATGAAAGGCTGCTTTCCTCTGTGGCGTTCTCCGCTGTGCCTGCAGCCTGAGCAGGGCATACAAGTCTCCTGATAAGCGCCTGGCAAAGGAGCTACGCAAGGTAGCCCACAAGCTCCAACCCACTGATTCGCTCAATGGCAGGAGAACCGACCCAGCAATCTAAAAATCTCAGCGAGCCCCCTTGCTCTGGGGCCCCTCCCAGAGGACTGGCGGTCTCCCGGCCCCGAGTCAATGGGAACCGCAGCGTTCCCAAGAGCACCGGGCAGGAGCATCAGGAGCGCTGCCTCCTCCACAGAACAGGGAGCAAGCCAGAAACTCTCCTCGATGCACAGTGATGCTGTGCACGACCTCCCTGGCACGTCACAGGACAGGCAGTGCTGGACCACAGAGGCACGCCGCCCCTCTCAGCATGTCCACTTGGCACAACGGCAGGAGCTGGCTGCTACCACCCAAGCGCCTCAGACCTTGCTGTGCCAGGCAGAAAGTGTATCCAGTTGTCATTTCCACACAAACATGAACAACTTTTGAAATTCACTCTTCAGAGGGACGAAGAGACAGTACAGCAGGCAGGCCACTGCCTTGCACTCAGCTGACCTGGGTTCGATCCCTGACATCCCATATGCCCCCACCAGAAGTGGTCCCTCAGCCCAGAGCCAGGAATAAGTCCTGAGCTCCACAGGTGTGGCCCAAAAAATAACAATGAAAAACCTCACTTTACTTCTGAACCAATCAGAATGTCTAGCACCTCATGCACTGCATCACAGGGTCTAGGGAGATAGCTCTAGGGCTGGGGGGGCACGTTTTGCAAGCAGAAGGCCTGCTTTTGAGCCCTAGCACCATTGGGCCCCTGAGGACAGCCGGTAGCAACCACAGGGTAGGGAGTAGCTCCTGACCACTGCCAACAGAATTGCATTAGCCATTAGGAGTGCACTGATGGGTACCCCCTTCACAGAGCTGGGATCCATGGGGACACCGCAGGGGCCACTCGAGTGATGACTTCAGTCACCTAAGAACCAAAGGTAAGTGAGAACCCACCGAAGGCAGCTTCTTTCTCGCACACCACTCTGGAGAGGGAGGGGAATTTCATAAGTGTTCTGCCATAATGATTATTCTTCTGCACACGAGTCAGGGACCCATGTGTAGGCTCGGCCTCCTGCTTGGTGTAATAACCCACACTCGTACTGGGCCCAGAAAAGGCACCGCAGGGTATGGGGGAGGGTTCTGTATGCTCTGATCTCAGCAGCCCAACTCCAATCTGTGGTCTGGTGCTCAGACACCGGCCAGCAGTTTTGAGCCCTAGCACCACATGGCCCTGAGGACAGCTGGTAGCAACCCAGGAACGTCAGAGCATGCCCACCCCCTCCCCAGGGTCTGCTTCACGGTTCCTGATCTGACGGCAGGAGAGGCGGTGCGGGGAGACATGGGGCGGAGATTAAGGAATTCCAGGGACGAAGTGACTGGGGCTTTAAGTGACAGCTCTAGCCAGCAGCTCGTTTACACTCGCTCGTCTGTGAGGTTTATTCGGTCCCACTAACAGCCCTAGACACAGGCAGGAGGCTGCGGGGGACAAACGCACTTCCGGCTCCCAGGGCCCCGCCCCAACTCAGGCCCCGCCCACCCACCGCTTCCGGGACACCCAGCTTCCGTCCGGTCTCCCGGGTGGCGGCCCAAACAGAGGCCGATCTTTCGGGAGGTACCGCCCAGGGACAGCCAGGAAAAAAAGCCATTGGCTGTCGCCCAAAAAGGGCGGGCACTGCGGAGGCACAGGGGAATCCGTCGTCCCGGAGAGAGCCGAAGAGTGCCGGAGAGACCCGAGTCTGACCTGAGGCGCCTGGGCGGGCCGGAAGCAGAGCCGAACGCCGCCGGAAGGAGCCGAGCCTATCCGAAGGAGTCTGAGCCGGGCGTTGGGCTGGGCCGAGGCCGCGCTATGGCAGCGGAGGGGACAGCTGTGACCGGAGTCGAGGCTGACGGTGGCCGCCTGGCCATGAAGAGCTCGCAACGGTGCCCGGACGTGACCCCGAGCCGGCGACGCTTCTCGTCGCTTTCGCGTGACGCCGAACTCCGAGCCCACCAATGGTGCCGGGAGTACCTGGGCGGGGCCTGGCGCCGAGTGCGGCCCGAGGAGCTGAGAGTGCAACCCGTGAGGTAGAGGCTGGGGCACCGGGAAGATCTGGGGCGGGGCTCGGGAGGAGATGGGCGGGGTTTAGGAGGATCTGGGGCGGGGCTGGGGCGGGGCTCGGGAGGAGATGGGCGGGGTTTAGGAGGATCTTGGGCGGGGCTTGGTGGAGCTGGGGGAGGGCCCTCGGGAAGGAGCTGTAGGGGGCATGGTAGAGGCCGGGAGGGGCAGGGCCACTTCTGAGCACCCCCTGTGGGTCCCCAGCGGAGGACTCAGTAACCTGCTGTTCCGCTGCTCGCTTCCTGACCACGTGCCCAGCGTTGGCGAGGAGCCCCGGGAGGTGCTGCTGCGGCTGTATGGGGCCATCCTTCAGGTGAGGACACAGCTAGGGCCTTGGTGGTCAGCGCTTTGAGAAGTGGCAGAGCACACTGGCACCGGCTAAACTCCGCCGTCCTTTGGGATTTGCTTTTGGTTCTCATGGCCGTACTCAGCCTGTCTCTGCAGGTCTGGTGGTTTGGGGCCTTTGAAAACACAAGGTGCGGGTAGGGCGTTTGCCTTGCATGCGGTCGACCCAGGTGTGACCCCCGGCATCCCGTATGGTGCTCTGAGCATCGCCGGTGTGACCCACAAAGCAAACCAAGAAAAAGAAACACAAGGCTCAGGGAACATGCGTGCCAGGGACAGAACTTCGGTGGGTCCCAGCCCTTAGCACGCCACCCACGGTGACGGTGGGCAGAGAATGCCCGACTGCTGTCACGTGGCAGCAGCACTTTGGGCCTCGGCTGCCCTCTTCCTTCAGGGCGTGGATTCCTTGGTTCTGGAGAGTGTGATGTTCCGCCATCCTTGCAGAGCGGTCACTGGGGCCCCAGCTCTCACGGAGTCTTCCCAGAGGGTCGGCTGGAGCAGTACATCCCAGTACGAGCCTGGCCCGGCCCTGAAATCCCCAGGCACCTCCTTCCTCCTCCCTTGTGCCCCAGCCTCGTGTCTTTACCTCGCTCACCCCAACTAGAGGCCAGTCCCTAAGACCCTGACCTCCCCGCATTCCCCCCACCGCTTCCCCCTCCTGCCCCAGCCCCCTCAACACTCTGATAGGTTCCTGGGTGCAGAGCCGGCCACTGAAAACGCGAGAGCTCCAAGAGCCGGTGTTGTCAGCCACCATTGCCACGAAGATGGCCCAGTTCCACGGCATGGAGATGCCTTTCACCAAGGAGCCTTGCTGGCTGTTCGGGACCATGGAGCGGTAAGTGCAGAGTTCTCGCCTGGGCTGTCCAAGCCCCACTGGTGTGACCGAACGTGCCTGTCCAGTGGCCCAGTGCGCTACGTGTCTGACTCGCAGGGGTCCCACAGAGCATGCTCCACATTTGCCTGTCGCATCGCATGACAGAAAACGGGCCCCTTCTCTCTGGTCTGGGACAGAGGAGGATGAGGAGGAAGCGAGGGGGCATAACCCCTGTTTGGGGCCTTTCAGGTATCTAAAAGCAGATCCAGGACCTGCCCCCCCACTGGCCTCCCTCACGTGAACCTGCTGGAGATGTACAGCCTCAAGGGCGAAATGGGTCACCTCAGGTGAGGGGCCGGGATGGGGGACCAACACAGGAGGTGGTGCCGACTCTGAGGCCCTCCGGGACTGCTGTCCGGACCCGGCCTCTGTCCCCCTACAGGAAGCTCTTATCGTCCACCCCGTCGCCGGTGGTCTTTTGCCACAATGACATCCAGGAAGGTAGGAGAAGACATGGGTGTCTCCAGCCGTGGTGAGGGAGGGCACCGAGGGCCCTGGGATGGCTCAGCCCCCACCGACTCCCCAGGGAATATCCTGCTGCTCTCGGAGCCGAAAAGTACCGACAACCTCATGTTGGTGGACTTCGAGTACAGCAGCTATAACTACCGGTGAGGGCGCCTGTGGCTCCGGGTCCCCGTGTCGCCCTGGCAGAGAGGCCAGACTCTCCCTCTGCCCCCCAGACCCACAGGGTCTTCTAGGATTGAGTGTCCTCCTTCCCCAGGGGGCTTTGACATTGGGAACCATTTCTGTGAGTGGGTTTACGATTACACGCACGAGGAGTGGCCTTACTACAGAGCACAGCCTGCGGACTACCCCAGCCGGGCCCAGCAGGTGCGTGGCCAAGGCGGGAACAGGACCTAGCTGGACGTAGGGGGTAGGGGAAACATCTAGAAGGAATGGAGAGAGACTAACTGGGGAATAACTCGCGGACTCCCCCACTTCCTGACTCTCCTCTCTTATCCAGCTTCATTTTATTCGCCATTACCTGGCAGAGGTTAAAAAGGTGAGGTCATCTCCCCAAGAAGAGCAGAGGAAACTGGAAGAAGATTTGCTGGTAGAAGTCAGTCGGTGAGGAGAGGGGGCAGGGTGAGCTACAGAGAAAGGGGCCCGAGGCGGGGCCTGAGGCCGGCAGGGAGAAACACGCATGGTTCTCACGCAGACACCAGGGAGCAGCCCCGCGGCCCCGCTGGTGTGGCACCTCCTCCAAAAGCGAAACTTGCAGGACAGATTTTGCAGAGGGAGGAAATCGAGTTGTTACTCTGGTAGCTTAGAGAAAAGGGCCGGCATGGCGTCTGGAACCCGCTCTGTGCTTGCCTCTCAGGTGCGCGCTGGCCTCCCATTTCTTCTGGGGACTCTGGTCCATCCTCCAGGCATCCATGTCCACCATAGAATTTGGTTACTTGGTGAGTAACTAGATGGTGCGGTAGGGATTGGGGTGGAGGTCCTGCCCCCTCACTCACCTATGGGCGGCCCCTCCCCAGGAGTACGCTCAGTCTCGCTTCCAGCTCTACTTCAAGCAGAAGGGGCAGCTGGCCAGCCTCCACCCTTCGTCTTGACTGCAGCCTCCCACCTCCGAGGACTTCTTCTGCAGCCTCTAGGGCAGGACCTTGGAGCAAGTGGAGAGCGCAGGGAGCCTCTCGCTGGGGCCTGGGCTGGGCCTGACCCCACCCTGCCCCGCCCCAGAGCACCAGGGCTGAGGCAATGACCTCTCCCCGAGTTTAAGCTGGTTGGCCCATGGTGAGCTGGCGGGCACAGGCGGGCACCTCTGGACTGTTCACCTTGACATAATAAACACGTTTCTCCCACTGCCTCCTGTGGTCTCGGTGGGGCATGGGAAGGTGATAGGGAGGAACGCACATGGGCTGGTGACCCTAGGGACTGCTCCGGACCCCTGGAGTGGGGCCTCGGGCAGTTCTTCCATCTTCCCTGGCCCCTGCTTTGAAGTGCTGAGCGCCAGTGCCCCTTAGAGGGGGTCCAGAGAGCGCAGGGTGGGGGTGGCGGAGGGGGATGCCGCGTAGCTGCCCAGGCTGGGCACCATCAGCTGACACCCGTGACCTTTCCTCTACATTGGCTATTTTTAGCTCGGCTGCGCGTCCCCAGAGCAGGCTTTGGGTCCCTGGATCCCGGGATCTTTGAGCAATCGGCTCTCCCCAAGCCCGTTTCCAGAGGGGAGGGGGATTCTGGGTCCCGCCCCTCTCCGTTTCCTCGCCCCAAATTTGGGAGCAGGAATCAGGTTCCCAGGAAGGAGGGGCGGCGGCCCAGCTGAAGGACGTGGGGACACGGCCAGAGCGACTGGCCCTGCACGGGGAAAGGAGTGACCAGAGCCGTGAGTGGGGGGCGGCACGGGGCGATCCGCCCCGCACCGCACTAGCCTGTGGATTAGATCGGGGACTCCGGGGTCGCGCCGCACCCGAACCCTCCCCGAACCCCCCAGACTGACCTTGGCTAGACCGGTGGGGAAGCCCTAAGGCCTCGAACCCCGCACCATTGTGGCGGAACCCGCCCAGAACGCGGGGCGCGCGGGGTCAAGGGTTCCGCGGCCGTTGGCCGGACCGGGGGTCACGGGTGGGTGGGCCACGGGCGGCGGCAACGGGGCGAGGGGCGATGGGCTGCAGCGGCCGGGGAGGGCGCGGGGTGGGGGGGCTGCCGGGAGCGGGTGGGCGCGCGTGGACTGGCCCGGGGGGGCCGGGGGCGGGGCGCGGGCCGGGCGGGGGTGCAGGCGGGGCGGAGCCAGCCGGAGCCTGCCCGCGCCCCTCTCGCGCCCCCTCGCAGGTGCCGGCCAACCCCCAGCATGGCGGAAGCTCATCAGGCCGTGGCCTTCCAGTTCACGGTGACCCCGGACGGGGTCGACTTCCGGCTCAGCAGGGAGGCCCTGAAGCACATCTACCTGTCGGGCATCAACTCCTGGAAGAAACGCCTGATTCGAATCAAGGTGCGCGCAGGTGGCGCCCGCCCTCCCGCAGGCGTCTGCTGGCAGCTGCCGCCCCCCGGTGGTCAGGGTCCTGCGCCCACCGGGCGGGCAGTTCTGTGGCTGACCAGTCTGGCGTTGCAGGAACAGGGTGCTGCTGAGGGGGCTTCCCCTTGGGACAAGGTGGGGCTACAGGAGGGGCCAGCAGGCGTGAGGATGGAGCGGAAGGGCGATAAGGTGCCACCTGTGTCCCGCCCCAGAATGGCGTCCTCCGGGGCGTGTACCCGGGCAGCCCCTCCAGCTGGCTGGTCGTCACCATGGCTACGGTGGGCTCCTCCTACTTCGATGTGGACATCTCCCTGGGTCTGGTCTCCCATATCCAGAGGTGGCTCCCCGAAGGGGTGAGCAGCAGGCTGGGCTGGAGGGAACCTTCAGGGGCGAGAGCTCCAGCGCTGGGCGGATTCCAGGTGGCAGTCCCGGGAGGCGGGAGGGTGGCCATGGGGGGCCATCCCCATGCCTGTCCTCTGTGACGCTCCCAGCCCAATGGTCCACAGCCCCTAGGACTGCAGTCAGCCCTTCCCTCAGCGGCCTGGAGGGCGTGCTCTGAGCTCCTCCTCCATCCGCAGATTTAGCCCCCTGCAGGGGGGACCAGACCCGGGAACTGGTCAGCATAGCCATCTTCTCCACGGGGCTGTGGATGACGGGCATCTTCTTCTTCCGCAAGACGCTCAAAGTGCTGCTTTCCTACCATGGCTGGATGTTTGAGATGCACGGCCGGACCAGCCGCTTCACCAAAGTCTGGGCTGTGAGCAGCCTCGGCACACGGGCTGGGGCGGTGTTCGAGTCACCCTGGACTGGGCAGAGCTAGAGGGCGAGGCCGGCAAGGCCAGGACCTGCCTGGGGAGTATCTGTGCTGGTTCTGAGGGGTCTGGGTTTGGCAAATGCCTCCCCGTCCTCTCTCTGCCCCCTGCTTTGTCCCCAGATCTGTGTCCGCCTTCTGTCCAGCCGGAAGCCCATGCTCTACAGCTTCCAGTCGTCCCTGCCCAAGCTCCCCGTGCCCAGGGTGTCAGCCACAATCCAGCGGGTGAGGGCCTGTGTCAGGCACACTCAGAGGGTCCCTCCCAGCCTGCTAGGGGAAGGCGCCGGTGGGAGGGGCAGAGGGGCAGGATGGAGGCCCCTGACAACAGACGGCCTGATCGTGCAGTACCTGGAGTCTGTGCGCCCCCTGTTGGATGACGAGGAGTTCTACCGCATGGAGAAGCTGGCCAAGGACTTCCAGGACAAAACGGCCGGCAGGCTGCAGAGGTTTCTGATCCTCAAGTCCTGGTGGGCCACAAACTACGTGAGTTGCTTCCAGCTCCCCGCAGCTGCCGGCACCCCCGCTCCCCATGGCCCTCACCAGCCCTCTCTGGACCCAGGTGAGTGACTGGTGGGAAGAGTACATCTATCTCCGAGGCCGGAGCCCCCTCATGGTGAACAGCAACTACTGCGCCATGGTGGAGCATCCCCTGTGCAGCTGGGAGGACAGCCAGAGCCCTGCCGGCAGATCCCATGGGAACTGGGGTTCTTAAGGAGAGGGATTCTGGAATGGACAGGAAGCAGCTGAGAAGCTGGCGAATCCAGGAGCCCCACTATACCGCTGAGGACCCCTTGGCCTGCTGCCTGCCCAGCACAGGCCCTGCACAGGACTTCCTTGAGCACACTGCCCCGTGGTCATTCTGTGGGGTCAGAGCAGCCACACTTGCAGATATTGGCCCTGTCTCTTAGCCAGGTGAGAGACACAGGGTCTCACAGGGTGCTCAGAGCAGGCGCCAAGCAGCATGCTGCTCCCTGTGGGAATCAGGTTCGAATTTCCTTTGTAGTGATGGACCCTTCTAAAAACAATGCAAACACCAACAGAGTGGCTCATGAGAAGCCGCTCGGGGAAGCATGGTGGGGGCAGAGGAGCCAGGAGTCAGACCAAGCATTTCACCCCTACCAGCTCACACAAGACCCGACCACAGGGACAGGACACTGGGCTTCCGCCGCGGTGCCAAGGCCACATGCCCACCTGTCCCGGCAACCTGCAGGCTCTGGTCTTTCTTTCTCGGTAGGACTTTGTGCTCCTCAGGAGCACACAGGGACAGGCCGCTCGCCTGGGTAACATTGTCCACGCCATGATCTTGTATCGCCGTAAACTGGATCGTGAAGAGATTAAGCCTGTGAGTTGTACTGGGGTTGAGGGTCTGACGGGAGCGTGGACTGTGTTTGAGCCATGCTGGGCTTCCTCCCCAGGTGATGGCGCTGGGCATCGTGCCCATGTGCTCCTACCAGATGGAGAGAATGTTCAACACCACTCGCATCCCCTGGCAAGGAAACAGGTGTGGGCCTGCACCAGGCCTGGGCAGGGAGCCATAGGGCCAGGCACCCTCGGAATCTCGGGTTATGTCACAGTGAAGAGCTGTTGTCAGCTAGCCCAAGATGCTTGCTGCTCAATGAGCTAGTGCCATACCCTTCAGAGCCCAGAAGCGCCCCAACTCCCCGGGCTCTCAGTGGTGGGCAGGGCACGACAAGCTGCCTGGGGACAGGCAGTGAAGCTGGCCTCGCAGCCTGGTGGGAGCCGCTGGGATAAGCTGTGTAACTCCCATGAAACGACTCCTGGGGGCGGAGCAATAGGACAGCAGGTAGGGCGTTTCTGCACCAGGCTCAGTTCCCGACACTC
Source organism: Cryptotis parvus (assembly GCA_021461705.1). Taxonomy (NCBI): domain Eukaryota; kingdom Metazoa; phylum Chordata; class Mammalia; order Eulipotyphla; family Soricidae; genus Cryptotis; species Cryptotis parvus. The sequence goes on along the minus strand of JAJIBD010006500.1, from coordinate 41,753 downwards.
CGTATGGCCCCAAGCCCCTCCAGGAGTGATCTCTAAGTACAGAGCCAGGAATCAGCCCTGAGCACCACCAGATGTGACCCCAAAACAATATAGAAAAGTAACACTTTCCGAGACCGTTCTAGTCCAGACCCAGCATTCCTCCAGCACAGGGGCCTTCTACCCCTCAGCAGGATCTACTAGTGCAAGGCGGGGCATCCGGGGGTCCAGGGTGGAGCCTGCGCCTCCCTCAGCCTCTACTCCCCACCGTAGACATCCTGCAGCACCTGGCTGAGAGCAGGCACGTGGCCGTGTACCACAAGGGTCGCTTCTACAAGCTGTGGCTCTACAACGGCTCCCGTCTACTCCAAGCCGCGGGACCTGGAGATGCAGTTCCAGAGGATCCTAGATGACCCATCTCCACCCCAACCTGGGGAGGAGAAACTGGCTGCCCCTCACTGCCGGGGAAGGTACCAGCCCCTTGAGAAGAGGCTGGGGGCATGGCAAGGGAGTGCCCACAGTCCGAAGGGCACCGGTGCAGCCCATCGTGGTTGGGTGGCCATGTGAGAGGGAGCCCTGCTCAGGACAGCCTTGCGCACTGCCTGGGGCAGCCAACAGCTCACCCTGTACTGTGCCCCCAGAGAGGAGTGGGCCTATGCACGCTGCAAGTTCTTCAACTCAGGTAAGAACAGGACATCTCTGGGCGCCATCGAGCGTGCTGCTTTCTTCGTGGCTCTGGATGAGGAGTCGCACGAATACAACCCTGACGAGGAGGCCAGCCTCAGCCTCTATGGCAAGGCCTTGCTGCATGGTAACTGTTACAACAGGTGCGTGTGACCCATGACCCCAGCCCCTGCAGCCCCCACCCCTCGCAACCGCAGCATCATAGCATGCCGCTCCTACAGGTGGTTCGACAAGTCCTTCACACTCGTTGCCTTCAAGAATGGCAAGCTGGGCCTCAACACAGAGCATGCGTGGGCAGACGCCCCCATCATCGGACACCTCTGGGAGGTAACAGGTTCAGAGAGGGGCCCCGAGGGGAGCAAGCTGGCAGTGGGCCTGCACCAGCAGTCTCACAACCTGCCCTTCTCCCTGCAGTTTGTTCTGGCCACTGACACCTTCCATCTGGGCTATTCAGACACTGGGCACTGCCTGGGCAAACCCAATACTGTGTTGGCACCTCCCCAGCGGCTGCAGTGGGACATCCCTGATGAGGTAGGCGGGGAGCTGTGACCCGCCACCACCACGTCTCCGTCCAGCCCCACCCCTCTCAGTGTCAACAGCTTGCAGGAGCTTCTCCTGGGGAGCAGAGACCCCAAGCACCCAGTGTCTGTAGGCTTGAGCCTACAGATACCCTCTTCCCCCAACTAAAAGCCTGGCCCAGCTCTCCGTCTCCTGAGGCTTGCCGGGCCTTCCTCACCTCACCTGGGCCTCCCTAGACAGGCTGCAGCGCTCTGCCCCAGCTGACCCGTGTGTCTTCTCGGCAGTGCCAGGAGATCATCGAGCAGTCCTACAAGGTGGCCAGGGCACTGGCGGACGATGTAGAGCTGTACTGTTTCCAATTCCTGCCTTTTGGCAAAGGCCTCATCAAGAAGTGCCGGACCAGTCCAGACGCCTTCGTCCAGATCGCCCTGCAGCTGGCCCACTTCGGGTAGGTGCCACAGGCCGCCCAGTGGGCAGTGTGGTCATGGGTCCACCTGCTTGTTTCACTCTTCTGGGTTCCCTAGGACAGGGGCAAGTTCTGCCTAACCTATGAAGCCTCAATGACGAGAATGTTTCGAGAGGGGCGAACGGAGACAGTTCGTTCCTGTACCATGGAGTCCACCGCCTTTGTTCAGGCCATGATGAAGGGGGACGTCATGGTGAGAGCTTCCCTGCAGCCACCGGTTGGGAGCGGCCCCTTCCGTTCCCCCCACCCCGAGAGTCAGGCTATTCTTTCCCTCTCCCCTCTGGTTCCAGAAACCAGACCTCATAGAGCTCTTCAAGAAAGCTGCGGAGAAGCACCAGAACATGTACCGTCCTAGCCATGACAGGGGCTGGCATTGATAGGCACCTCTTCTGCCTCTATGTGGTCTCCAAGTTCCTGGGGGTCAACTCCCCTTCCTGGCTGAGGTCAGTGTTGCCGAACGGTCCCCATGCCTCTGCGAGGAGTCTCATCTCAGCTGTTTTCAGCTGCTGGGCTTTCCTGTGACTCATCCCCCACCTGGCCTGTGGTCCTGGCACCATCTAACAGCGCTCTGTGTAGGGCAGGAAGTGGGCAGATCTGCGAAACATTCAGAGGCAACCAGGAGAATGCCTTCTTGGTGCAGACACAGAAGGCGTGTGGGGCGCGAGGAGGAAGAGGAGGAGGGACTGGGCAGAGGTGGGGCAGGAGAGGGTCAGAGGAGAGATCAGGGCAGGGCAGGCAGGGCATGGGGACCTGAGAAGCTATTGAAGTCAAGGGTAGTAACGGTGGGGCCCAGGGTGGGGCGCACAGGTCCCTGGGCTCCACTGACAGGGTCTCAGTCATGGCAGTGTCAGCTGCAGCAGGTGACCCTCTGGTGCCCACTGTGGGCAGGCATGTCCTGAGCACTCACACGTGGTGCCGGACACTGCGGCCTCCCTTGTTGCAGGTCCTTTCGGAGCCCTGGCGCCTCTCTACCAGCCAGACCACTCAATTCCAGATTGGCATGTTTGACCCAAACCAGTACCCCAACCACCTGGGTGCGGCGGTGGCTTTGGTCCCGTGGAGTGCCTTTGCCGGGGACAGTGGGGGACCGGGCTCAGGGGTTCCCATGGCAGGTACAGGGTCTTAGAGGCCCACACAGAGATGGGAGCATGGAAACAGAGATGCACGGCATGGAAGCAGGGGGAAGCTGCTGACCCTGCAGACTGCCCCCGACAGCACCTCATGGCCGTGCATGGCATTGTCCACAGCTGGTGTCCAGGGACTGACACCTCAGGGGTTCCTCCAGAGTGCTCGCCTAACTCACACCACAGGGTTTTCCCTGAAAATCCTGAGGGGCACAAGGACAGGATCTGGCCCTGGTCAGCTTCCTCTTCCCCTCACCCTGGCTCAGGTAGCAGGCGATGGCTATGGCGTTTCCTACATGATCGCAGGCGAGAATACCATGTTCTTCCATGTGTCCAGCAAGTTCTCCAGCTCAGAGACAGTGAGTGTCCCCCACTCGGGCCTAGAGAGGGGGCTAGGAATGGCTATTCCCCAAGGCATGTACTCCACCGGGCCTGTATCTGAACTCTGGCTCCCACAGAATGCCCAGCGCTTTGGGAACCACATCCGTCAAGCTCTGGTGGACATTTCCAGTCTCTTCAAGGACTCCAAGTGAGACAGCTGAAGCCTGAGGGGAGTGCCAGCGACCCCGTCACCCACACTGGTCAGCTGGCACCTGAGGGGACACCATGCACACATGCCTAGGCTCCGATGACACCTCTGGCTACAGGCACAGACAGGCCATGGCTGCTGCCCAAGGCCTCAGTGGTGGCAATGGGGTTGGAGCAGGAGGGAATTTTGATTTTTTTCTTTCTGGATACTAATAAAAATAAGGCTGTCTAATTCTCTCTTACCCTTCTGTACCTGTGTTTTATGTGGAAACAAGCCTAGGCCAGAGAGGTGGTGCGAGAGGGCTGAGGCAGGAGGCCTCAGGTAGGGGCCTGTTGGAGGCTTGTGACCTGTCCTGAAGTGAGTCTCTGCTGAATGACACGGCTCTCAAGTCACTGTCCATACCCACCAGTGAACATGGAATAAATTCTTGCTTCAGAACCTTCACCTGGTGGGCCGGGGCAAGAGTACAGCTTGTAGGGGCGTTGCCTTGCATACAGCCAATTAGGTTTGATCCCCGGCATCCCATATAGCTCCCCAAGCACCACCAGGAGTAATTCCTGAGTGCAGAGCCAGGAGTAATCCCTGAGCATCACCAGGTGTGACCCAAAAAGGCAAACAAATGAACAAACAAAAAAACCCTAGAACCTTCACTGATCGCGAGGACCACTCACAATGACTCCTCTCCATATCCTCCTAGCAGTGGGAGTGAGACCCTGCTTCCCTGCCTGAGGTCCACATGCCAGGGGTGCTGACAAGACATTGGATAACCTAAGGCAGCATACTACTTCACTAAGCTAAGTAGCCTTTTCTTTTCTTTTCTTTTTTTTTTTTTTTTTGGTGGGGGGTCAGGAGGGGACCATATTCAGTGATGCTCTATGGCTGCTCCCGGACTTAATGTTTGGGGGCCACTCATGGAAGTGCTTGGAACCTTGCAATGCCAGGGGAGATAACCCAGGCCTCCCCACATGCAAAATGTGCTCTTGGCCTGCTAAGTTATCTCTCTAGCCCCGCCAGGTTACTTTTCGTTCTTTGTTTTGGAGCCACACCAGACAGTGCTCAGGGCTATTCCTGGCTGTAAGTGCTTGGAGGACCTTACAGGGTGGTAGAGCTTGAATCAGGAGATCAAATATGAGTAATCCATATGAAAGGCAAGTGTCTTACCCCTGTACTCTCTCTCTGGCTCTGCTTTTCTTTTTTTTTTTTTTTTTCTATTAACACTAAAAGCACAAGAGATGTTTTTGGGTTTTCGGAGCCATGGGGCCACATCTGGTTGTGTTTAGGGATCATTCTTGGCAGTGCTTGCTGGGGTGCGTGGAGAATCATGTATGGTTCTGGGAATGGAACCAGAGTTGGCCATGGCAAGGCAAACTCCTTACTCCTTGTACTATTTTTCTGGCCTCAACAAAAGATAGTTCGTTTTTGTTTTTTTTTTTGGGGGCTGGTTTTGGTTTTGAGCCACACCTGACAGTACACGGTTCTGAGCTCAGGGATCACTCCTAATGGAGGTCAGGGGACCTTATGTGGGACCAGGGATTAGGGATCAAACTAGAATTGAGTACAAACAAGGCAAGTGCCCTAACCACTGTGTGATATATCTCCCAGTCCATAAAGGGAGGGGTATTTTGGTTTTTATTTCAATTTTTTAGTTTTTAGTTTTGTTGGCTCATTTGTTTTTGTTTTTGGGTCACACCTGGTGGTGCTCAGGGCTTACTCCTGGCTTTGTGCTCAGTGATCACTCCAGGCAGACTTAGGGTGCCAGGGATCAACCCTGGGTGGGCTACGTGCAAAGTAAGCACCCTACCTGCTGTACTATCTCTCTCTCCCCAAGGTAGTTTTTAATGGAACATGGGAAGAGGCATTCTATTAGTATGGCCACTTGCGTAAACCTGGACCTCCATACTCTAAGCTGAGGACTCAGAGGTGGCTGGGCCGCAGTTCTGGACAGCCTCTTAGGAACCAGGCAAGCACCATCCGCTGTTCCGATATGGAGTATGGTGGGGAGCAGGGAGCAGGCTGCCCATGGACCGTGCTGCTGCGCGAGGCAGGCATGGATCAGGAGACCAAGGGGGCTGGCAGGGAAGCGAGGAGGCTGTGGAATAATCAATTTAGCAAGTGCTTATTGAGTGCCACAGTGCAGAAGGCGCTGTTCACAGCAGTGAACAGAGCGAGCAAAAACAGTCCCCTCCCCACGGGCCCTCCAGTCTAGGAAGGGAGACAGGCAGTAACCGAGAAGAATGAGTAAATTATATAGTACATCTGAGGGTAATAAGCGCTGAGGAGAAAGGCAGCTGGGAACCACTCACCAGGCGGGAGGAACGCCAGGGAGGGAAGCTGGCGGCCTGCGGGGCGAGGCCAACTCGAGGCCTGGTCATCGTCCTCCCGCGGCGAGCAGTGCTCGGCCGCCCACAGCAGGGGCTGCCCCTCAGCTCCAGCTTCCTCCGGAGACACAAGGAACTGCCCCCGTGTACACGGTGGTTGCAAAGACCAGCAAAGGGGCTTGTCCGGGACGCGGGGCGCTGGAGTCCACTCAGGGCCGGGCTCACACCCGAGAAGCTGCGGGGGCGCACGAGGCCGGGCGGAGCAGCCTGACGCCACGCGGCCCTCGCGCGGTTCCGCGCCTGCAGGCGCAGCTAACAAGGCCCGCCCCTTCCGGGCGGGAAGGGCCAATGAGGACAGGAGGCCGGCGCTGGAGGCGGGCCAGATAACGGAAAGGGGCGGGGCCGGCAGCGAAGCTCGTGCCTGAGGGGCGGCAGCCGCGTCGTTCGGCTCCAAAGAGGGAGCGTGGGAAGAGCCGTGTCGTGGGCAGAGCGGGAGGTGAGCGGGGCCGCGAGGCTCATTGCGCGGCGGCCACCCCATGCCCTTCAGCCCAGCCTTCCCCGGGACACAGCCCGACTCAGCCCCGCACCCCTGCCCACACCCGCCTCCCTCACCCGCGCGTCGGCTTCTCGCCCTGAAGCGCCCACTCCTCAGCGTGATGTCTCACCCCGCTCAACCCGCGCCTCCCCTCACCCTGCTGCCTCTGCCTGACCCGGCCCACCTCACCCAGCACTGACCCCACCACCCCCTCTGGCTCTGCTGCTTCATCCCCAGCGGGCGCCCTGCTGCCCCCATCAGCCCCCAGCCGGCCGCCCCCTCAGCCCTCACCTCCCCAGCCGGCCGCCCCCTCATCCCTCACCTCCACCCTCAACTCCCCCAGCCAGCCGCCCCCTCAGCCCCTCACCTCCCCAGCCGGCCTCCCCCTCAGCCCTCACCTCCGCCTCACCTCCCACAGCCGGCCGCCCCTCAGCCCTCACCTCCCCAGCCGGCCGCCCCTCAGCCCTCACCTCCGCCCTCACCTCCCCAGCCGGCCGCCCCTCAGCCCTCACCTCCGCCCCTCACCTCCCACAGCCGGCCGCCCCTCAGCCCTCGCCTCCACTCCCTCTGACGCGGGCCTCTCGGGTCCACCTGCCCCTGCGCCTCGATTCTTGCCCAGCCTTTCCCAGCGCAGGACCCACCCCAGTCTCTCACCTTTTCTCTCCCTGTGTGTATTTGGTCTCGGCGAGCCTTGCTTCTGCTCCGCACTAGATTCTAGACGAATGAGACCCGGGATTTCGGGCCGCTCACCCTGTAGCTTGGGGTGAGAGAGATGTGACTGAAGCCAGACAGCAACACCCTGTGGCTCAGTGTGCGTTACCACGCTCTTCACACCAATTTCTAGAGCCACCCTCGTGATAGTTACCTTTTCTATTTCGCATTTCGTTCCCTCTTTCATGAGAAAGTTGTAGATTCTGTGTTTGCTGTTATGTAAGAGCTGTCTCTCCTGGGACCAAAGCTCCAGTACAGCAGGGAGTGGTCCATGCAGCACCCAGGGTAGACCCCTGGCACCCCAGATGGTTCACTGACCCCCAGCATGGGTGGTCCCTGAATGTGGAACCAGGTGTAAACCCTGAGAACCATTAGGTGTGACCCAAAAACTAAACAAAGTTAACTTCAGACTTCCGTCCTGAACTACCCCGCTGTGAGTGTGGTTGGTGCAGTTGAAAGGTCAGACTGTCCCACTGAAGCCTCGCTCTGTTCACTGATTAGATGGCTGATTCTGAGCCTGGAGAAAGAAACTATGACAACATGCTGAAAATGCTATCAGATCTAAATAAAGATTTAGAAAAGCTACTAGAAGAAATGGAGAAAATCTCAGGTAGGTGTCAGAGAATGCTGGGTTTCCGGACAAAATCAGGGAGCTGGGACAGGGATCCCCTTCTGCCCCAGGGGATTGGCAACCAACGGACAGAGAAAGACTTGGGAAGCCAGCAAAGTTTCAAAGGGCTTTACGTACACTGGTTCTGATTCAGTTGTTCAATAATAGGAAACCCCAGAATTTAGGTTCCTAACTGAGCCCTGGCCACATGTAGGCTTAGAATCCTAGGCCAAGATGGCCACTATCACTATCAAGTGCTTGTTCTTTTTTTTTTTTTGCCTTTTTTTTTGGGGGGGTCACACCAGCAATGCTCAGGGGCTACTCCTGGCTCTGCACTCAGGAATCAATCCTGGCGGTGCTCGGGGACCATATGGGATGCTGGGGATTGAACCCAGGCCGGCAGAGGCCGGCCGCGGCAAGGCAACCGCCCTACCCGCTGGGCTATCGCTCCAGCCCCAAGTGCTAAGGCCCAATGGAGAAGAGAACACAGAGAAGGCAAGCAGAGGCAGAGGGTGAAGAGGAAGAAAGAGAGGGAGAGCAAGCTACTGCTTTTATATCTTTTCAGCCCTGACCAGCCCACATCAACAGATAGCAGTTAGGGTCAATCCCCAGGTGCCTCTCCCAGGACCTCACCTAGTTCCATTGAAATGTTAATATTGCCCAGCCAAGGTCTGCCCTTGAAGTTTCCCTACAGAATGGGGAAAGGGCATATATCTGTACCATGGGTATTCTACAGCCAGGTATATATTTCTCCAAGCCTTCACAAGATCCTTAACTTTACTTCACAGTTCTGTACACAGCCTGTAGACTTATTAGAGAACCATGCTTGCTTGCTTAAAGGCAAACAGCATTTCTCTCTGATTTAACTTTAACTATATTATACTTAGAGATCCATTGTAGCCAGGTAAAAATACTGGTAAGATCTGTCTAGTCCCTTGGGGCCGGAGCGATAGCCCAGCGGGTAGGGCGGTTGCCTTGCACGCCGGCTGGCCCATGGGGCGGCCGGGTTCGATCCCGGCATCCCATATGGTTCCCCACCGCCAGGAGTGATTCCTGAGTGCAGAGTCAGGAGAAACCCCTGAGCATTGCCAGGTGTGACCCAAAAAAGCAAAAAAAAAAAATCTGTCTAGTCCCACGATGATTGTGGTAGCATAAGAGAAAATATTTATGCCAGCTAACATAGAAGACATGGTAAGATATACTGCCACATAGAGTCACAGATCCAAACTGTCTTCCTGCCCCTATCCACAAAGTGGCCTGCAGGAGGTAACTCCAGGCAAGATGCAGAGGCTCAGGGCAGACGTGTACTCCAACATGTAGGATGTTTTCTCAAGCCGGATGTATTTACACCCCCCCACCCCCCACAACATTTTGTGTGTGTGTATGTGTGGTGATATTTTGGCTTTTGTTTTTTGTTTGTTTGGGGGCCACTCCTGGCTGTGTTCAGAGCTAACTCCTGACTCTTCAGTTAGGAATCACTCTGGATCATCTGATCACTCTTGACCAGATGGAGTACCAGGGTTGGCTGAGTTCAAGGCAAGTGCCCTACCCACTGTGCTCTCTCTGGCCCTCTGACCCCCATCTTTTAAATAATTCCTCCCTCTGTACTCCTGAACACAAATCATGTGTCTTTTTTAAGAATGGTTGAATACCCTCAAGTAGTACTATGAATACCTAGCAAACATGAGGTCCTGAGTTTCGTATTCCTAGTACTGCATGTGTCATCCCCCTGGACTAGTAGCTCCTGAAATAGCGCCAAGTACAACCCCCACAGACTAACAACAAAAAAATTCCATCTCTAAACACTTCTCATATTTTGTACCATGTAACTACTGTACCATGCGAGCAAGCTGGCTTCCGAAAAGGATTCAGCACAATCGACCATATCCACACGGTAACCAAGCTCATTGAGGTTTGTAGGGATTACAAGATGCCGCTCTGTCTCACGTTCATTGATTTAAAGAAAGCCTTTGACTCTGTGGAGATTGAAGCAGTCATCGAAGCCCCAAACAGGGCGTTCAAACTCAATACATCAAGATCCTTCATGATCTGTATTACTTATTTACCACCAGGATCTCACCATTCTACAAAGAAGTGATCATTGATGTCAAAAGAGGGGTTTGGGGGGTCCGGAGCGATAGCCTAGCGGGTAGGGTGTTTGCCTTGCACGCCGGCCTGTGCCGGCCTGGGTTCAATCCCCAGCATCCCATATGGTCCCCCGAGCACCGCCAGGAGTAATTCCTGAGTGCAGAGCCAGGAGTAACCCCTGAGGGATCACCAGGTGTGACACAAAAAAAAAAAAGCAAAAAAAAAAAAAAAGATCACGTGGCCGCCCACCTACAAGATGGTCAGACTTCTTCGTCAAGACCCTGAACAAATGGTTTGAGGCTCTTCGTATTCCTGAAGCAACCATATACCATTGGGCTACACTGGCACGTGATAGGGTCAAATGGAAATGTTACTGGTGCCCGCTCGAGCAAATCAATGAATAACGGAATGTCAAGTGATCAAGTGAACTACTGTACCACAAAAATTTTGACATGTACCACAGAATAGTGCCTTGAAATGTTTTTTTTTTTTTTTTGGCTTTTTGGGTCACACCCGGCTATTGTCAGGGTTTACTCCTGACTCTGAAATTCGGAATCACTCCTGGCAGTGCTCAGGGGACCATATGGGATGCCAGGGATTGAGCCTTGCTCGGCCATGTGCAAGGCAAATGCCCTCCCCGTTGTGCTATCGCTCCGGCCCCCATACAGGAGGTTTTCAGTTTGATGGAGTTCCATTTGTTTTATTTTTGTTTTGCTTTCTTTGCCAATATAATTGACATTTTATTTTTTTAAACTTAAGACTGTTAAAGATATGCATTGGCAACCATTACCTTTTTTTTTTTCAATTTTATTTTAGGCACTGTGGCTTACAATTCTTTTAAAGGTTAGAGCCATAGTACAGAGGGTAGGGCACTTGCCTTACACAGGGCCAGCCTGAGCCCCATCAGGAATGACCGTACAGAGCCAGAAGTAAGCCCTGAGGTCTGCCGGGTGTGCCCCAAAAAATTTAAAAAAGGAAAAAAGCACCTTACACTGCTTATGAACTGTGTATAGGCAGGGATCCGTGTTATCTCTGATAGTTTCTAAGATTTCATAACCGGCTGCCCTCCAGCCCTTAGCATCTTGATCTGATGTCTCCAGGAGTTAAGCCTTGTGTGAGGTAAGGGAGGTTCACTGTTCTATGTCAGAAGGAACTCTGGTAGAATTTTATGAGAGAAACCCCCACACCCTTTCTGTCCTTTTTTCTTTTATATTTTTTACGGGTCACACCCGGCAATGCTCAGGGGTTGCTCCTGGCTCTGCACTCAGGAATTACTCCTGGCGGTGCTCGGGGACTGTATGGGATGCTGGGGATCGAACCCGGTCGGCCGCATTCAAGGCCAATGCCCTCCCCGCTGTGCTATCACTCCGCCCCAACCCTTTCTGTCCTTTAAGTCACTTGGTGACTCGTGGGGGCCTGGTCCCAGTGTGTCCCGCAGGGCTGGAGTACCCACACACACCCTCAAGTGCCGTGGTCTGTAGTCCCACAGCCCACAAAGCCCTGTCTGCTTTCCGCAGTGCAGGCCACCTGGATGGCCTATGACATGGTGGTGATGCGTACCAACCCCACACTGGCCGAGTCCATGCGCCGGCTGGAGGACGCCTTCCTCAACTGCAAGGAGGAGATGGAGAAGAACTGGCAGGACCTGCTCAGTGAGACCAGACGCGCGTAGTCGGCCAGCAGGCTGTGGGCACCCTTCCCTTGGCCGAGGACGGCAGTGTGTGTACTTATTTGTATCGCAGTAAATCTATTTCGAGCATTTTATGTCCTGCTCAGGTGCCATCAATCTGGTGACTAGCGCAGGGAGAGTATTCCGTGAAGCAGCAGCAGTGCCGGCATGGGGGTGGGGAATGTTGACCAGGCAGGCCCAGAGGGCAGTGGCAGCAGAATCCAATCAGATTTATTGATCTCCTGCTAGGGGCTCCAACGTGGGCTAAGGGGAGTGATGTATACTCAACTCCGTGGCCCGGACTCTGGGCTGGGTGCTCACCGTGTGACCTTATACCTCCACAGCTCTCCTGAATGACCGATATACCTCGCCCCATTTTACAAGTAAGGAAATTGAATCCAAAGTCTTATCAAGTGCACACAGCTAGTAAGGGGCAGAACTCAAGTGAAGCCTGGGTCCCCTAAGCGGGAGTTGTCAGCAAGTGGGGGGTCTTCTGCCAGGGAAGACTGTAGAGGGGCCCTAGTAGTCCTGGCCAGGTCCTGGGCTTGGTCATGGCTAAGGCTGCTGACAGCAGAGTTATTTCTAGGTCCTTCAGACCAGCTGGACAAGTGAGGATGGGGTGGGATCTACAGCCTGATCCTGGGGAAGCTCCCCGGGAGGCCTCAGGACAGGCAGAGAGTCCCTGAGACCAGGCAGTTTGCCACCACCTCATCAGCTCCTGGCCTAGCATTGACCTAAGGGCAGAGCAATGTGTTTCCAGCTCCTTCCTCTGCTCACTGGCTCCAGGCACCCCAGGGAATCAAGCCTGCCCTTGGCAGCAAGGAGTCCTGCTCCTGGACACCAGGAAGTCCCATGGGCCAACTCTTCCCAGCAACAGCATAACCTGTCCATGAGACCTGGCCTGGGGGCAGCCCGAGGAGGGTTGGGGCAAGAATGGGCACCAAAGCATGTGAGCTGCAGGCGTGTGAGAGACACGAGCCAGGAGTGACAGCTGGCCTCCAGCCACAGGTGCTGGAGAAAGAGAGGGGGAAGGGACTTCTGGAGAAGCATTACAATAGAAAAAGTTCTGGGCCCCACACGGGTAGCCCTCAGAGGGCAGTCTGCAGGGGGTGCCTCCGGGGGCAGTGTCAGGATGAAGGGACAGAGGACACCTGTGCTCCCCAGAGGAAAGGGCTGCAGCTCCTTGGCCTGGAACTGGGCTGTCCCCTCAGACACAGTGAAGGTGGCCGCCACCTGGTGGTTGAGGCAGTAGATGGTGTTGCCCAGCACCGCAGCGCAGCGGAGCGGGTCGGGCAGGGGCAGGGAGGCCGTGGCGGCTCCAGGAGCCGGTCACGGTGTTGTAGCGCATCACCGCGGCACCCACCCCCCGCAGCAGGTCGAATCGGTACAGGAAGCCTCCCAGCGCTACCATGTCGCTGGAACGCCGATGGCTGGCACTGTACGAGCACTCATCCCACATGTCCTTTTCAGGGCTGTACCTGAGCAAGCGGTAGAACAGGTGGCCCCTGTGACATAGATGTCCCCACGGCAAGCAACAGCCTCATGGGCCACAGGGAAGGTGCCGGCAGGGAGGGAGCGCGTGAGGTCCAGGCGTCTGTGCGGGGGTCATAGCGCTCCATGCTATACAGGCACTCGCCCCGATGGCGTACAGCAGCCCGTCCAGGGCCACCAGCTTGAGCTGCGACGCGCCTGCTGCATGGGCGCACCTGGCTCCAGATGTTGGTCAGGGGGTTGTAGCAGAAGACCTCGTTGGAGCAGATGGCCTGGGCACCCGAGCCCCGGATGCCGCCTGCCAAGAACAGGTAGTTGTGCATGGTGCAGAGACCACAGCCCCTGAGCGGGACCTCCTTGGGCACCTGCGTCAGGGGCCTCCAGGTGTTCTCCTGGGGTTGAACACATGCAGATGCGAGCGGGCAGGCAGGGGGCCAGGCCCCGCCGGAGGGGCTTCTTCCCTGGCAGCGCTCCGAGGGAGCCCCCGCGGCTGGCCTGGTACAGGCTGGGCAGCACCAGCACTCCCAGCACCGCTTGGCCCCGGCGGGTCCGGAGGCTCAGGATGCGCTCGCGCTCCGCCCCGCTCAGCTGCCGGTAGAGGCCGGGCTCGGCCAGCACGTGCAGAAGGTTGTCGCTCATCAGGGCGTAGGTGTCCTGGGCCAGGCCCGGCTCCCCGCGCTGCTGCGCCACGGCCAGCGCCTCCAGGCAGTCGCCGAGGTCCCGTGGCCGCGGTAGCGGTGTCGCAGCCGCAGGGCTGGGGCGAGGCGGCCCCTCGGCCCCGCCCCAGCGCCCGGGTTTCTGCAGAAAAGCTAGAAGTCTGCGCGCCTCTCGCTGCTTCTCCGCCAGGTTGGCCTCCCGCGGCGGGGGCCTCTCTGCCCTGGGTCCCAGGGCTGCGTTTCCGCGGTCGTGGAGAGGCCGCGGGTCCGGTCCCGCCGCGCGGGGCAACTGCGCGGGCAGCTGAGGGGCCGGCGCCGGCGCGTCCCCGCATCTCCCTTTGGGGGCTTGTCGCGGGGCTGCGGGAGGCTGTGTTGTGGGGGGCGCCTGGCTCTGAGGGTGTCTCTGCTGGGGTCCACTCGAAGTCCTCCCGGCCTCATCCCCGGCGCCTGCCGCTGCTGCGGATGCGGAGCAGAGCATGTCCGGGAGGCTGGCGGTGGCCCCTGCCGGGGTCCCGGAGGGCGCGGAGGGACTCTCTGCCTTGGGAAAGGGGTGACTCCGGAGAACCATCGAAATCAGGTTCCCCCAGCTCGTTGAGAGGCGACCCTCCCGCTCAGGCTCCCGAGACACAGATCTGGGCTCAGACGGTTCGCGGCGGGGCCTGCGTTGGGGCGGAGCCCGGAGTGCTCTCTCGGGGGACGGTGGGTCTGGGGGGGGCGTCTGGACCCGGGATGGGGGCTGGGGGAGGGGCTGGAGCTGGGGCAGAGGTTGGAGCTGCGGGAAGCGGGGCAGGAACTGGGACGGGAGCGGGGGCCTTGGCGGGAGCAGAGGCTGGGCTGGGGGCTGGGGTAGGAGTAGGGGCCGGGGTCGGCACTGGGGCTGGGGTAGGAGTAGGGGCCGGGGGTCGGCACTGGGGCCGGGGTAGGAGAAATGGGCCGGGGGTCGGCACTGGGGCTGGGGTAGGAATAGGGGCCGGGGTCGGCACTGGGGCCGGGTAGGAGTAAGGGGCGGGTCGGCACTGGGGCTGGGGTAGGAATAGGGGCCGGGTCGGCACTGGGGCTGGGGTAGGAGTAGGGGCTGGGGTAGAGGTCGTGGCTGGGGCCAAGGCAGGGGTGAGAGAAGGGGCAGGAATGAGGGCTTGGGTAAGGGTCGGGAGCAGGCTGGGGGCAGAGGGAGACACAGGTCAGGACTGGGGTGTGGGCTCCAGTGGGGGCAGGGGTGGGAGTAGGCCCCGGGCAGAGACTGTGGCAGCCGTGCAGGTGGGGACGGTGGGTTCAGGGGCTGAGATGGGGGTCACGGCTCTGGTTGGGGCCGCCCTGGGCTCCTGCCCCTCAGTAGGGCCCTGGCCAGCCCCAGGGGCAAGAGAGCCTAGGGGAGAGGAGCCCCCTGTGGGCAGGCACTGGCTGTGGGCGGGCAGGCCGTGGGTGGAGCGCTGTGCAGGGGCTTGGGGTGGTGCCCAAGACTGGCTTTACCAGCAGCTGGGGAGAGGCCCTGTGGTCCCCGCCTGCCCGCTGTTCTGTGCCCCCTGGCCCTGCCCAGCTCTCCCTCGCTCCTGCAGGCTGGGCCCACTGCTTCTCCATCCAGCCCTGCCCAGAGCTGCAGAATTCATGGTCCGAAGAACCATCGGCCTCAGGTGTTCTGGCAGAAGCAGCCTCTGGAGCCCCCTGCCCATGGGCTGGGCGGCCCTTGCCCGACCTTGGGCACAAGAGGCTGCTGGGGACAGGGGCGTCCCTCCTTGCCCAGCCTTCCTTGGAAGCTGGGGATTCCTGAGAGGCCCTGCAGCCCTGGGGCCCGGCCTTCTTGCTCTCATCAGCTTTGGCTCCCGAGGTCTAAAGTGAGCACTGGAGCCGGCTGGGGATAGCTTCTCCTGTGCCCCCTCTCTGAGCCATCTGCCTGGGGCACAGCCCCGCCCCACGTGTGACAGAGCCAGCTCCTGGGGAGAGGGGCACGCGCTGGGCGCCTGCTGAGAGGCTGCGGGCTGCGCCCACGGCATCCCACACACTCGCCACATTGCCCAGGCAGAGGTGGTCTGGCTTTGGGCGGCTGCGGGTCTCACTCCTGAGCCGTCCACCTGCCTCTGCAGCCAGCTGCGTGGGCCTCTCCCCGAAGAATCACGTGGCCCCACAGCCCTATGCCAGGGTCTGTCCTCTGCGGTGGCCAGCAGCTGGTGGCCTGCTGCCTTGGCTCCAACACCTCCTGCCTTCTCCTGCTGCTCCCCATCTTCGCCAGGACTCCGAGGGGTGAAGTATATCAGGAGGGGGGCGCCCCCCTCTAGCTTGCTCCTCTCCAGCTCAGGGCCTGGCCCCAAAGGTTCCTTTCCCTCTCCCTGGGGGCCTCTGGGGCGCCACTGCCCCGCTGCCTTCTGCCAGCCTCTTGACCAGCTGTCTGGAGCGCAGGCGCAGCCCTGGCCGCTGGCCCTCCACCTGCTGCGGGGGGCTTCTGCTTCCGAACTCCCGCGGCAGCCGCGACTCCACCTCTCCTCCCGGAAGAGCTGCCTTTCCCTGCCCGGGGCCGCATCCTCCACTGCCTCCACTGGCCTTTGGGGACAGGGCTGGTCCAGCTCCTCCAGTCCGAGCAGTTTGAGCCCCGGAGTCCGTGGACGCTGGTCCCTCTGTTTCCCGGTGCTGCCCAGAGCCAAACCAGTGCAAAGCCAGAGCTGTGGCGGCTACCACAACCAGCGCCAGCAGGCTCAAGGCAGGGCTGTCCCAGTCGTCTTCCCCTGCCCCTGCCCAATCCCAGATGGAACTGGCAGGCTCAGAACTGCACCCTGCGTGGGCATCGTGGAGATTCCGGCCCTAGACAGCGTGTGTGCGCGAGTCCAGTGCTGGGTCTGGACAGCCTCTGCAGGTGGTATCCAGGGACACGCCCCACCCAGACACTGCCGTTAAGGTGGACTGTGCTGGTGCCAGCCGCTTTGCCTGGCCAAGGGTTGGGCACGTTGGGCAGGGCGTATGCAGGGCTCCTTGTGGGCATCAGGAGACAGAGTTCACACCTTTCCAGCCACTGCTTCTCCTCTTCCAGAGATTCTAGAGGCAGTTTCCGGGCGTCTCAGCCAACCTGCTTCTATCTAAGGAATCCACACGGCCCAAACTCTTCTGTGTTCCTCTCTGAGCCTGAGTCCAGCCTCAGAGGACTCTGGCAAGGAAGAGTTACCCCTGGGAGATGGTATCTGTAGTTTTAGCAACTTGATGCAGCCCGATGAAATTACCAGAAACCAGAGATCTCCCCACTGCAGGCCAGCCAGGAAAGGAGAGGGGGCCTCGGCCACCTCTGTGGGGGGCAGCACTGTGTCCCCAGGCTCTGAGGGAGAGGAGTGCGAGCAAGCAGCGAGGTGGCAGACTCACTGAGAGCCCAGCAGAGAGAAATATGTTTGCACAATTTTGATTCTGTTTTTGGGTCACACCTGGCCGTACTCCCGTGTAGCTCTGCACTCAGCATTTACTCCCTGGCAGTGCTCAGGGGACCATTTGGGATTCCGGGGATTAAAACCGGATCAGCCATGTGTGAGGCAAACACCCTCCCCTCTGTACTATCCTTCTGGCTACTGCAAAAGAATTTTCTAGGTTGTCAAGAGAAGAAAAAGACAAAACCCAGAAACCCCCAAAATTTTATTTTCTCTTACTGACCAAGCTGATTGCAATCCCCTGGGCCTGGGAGAGGCTCCTGCTTCCCTGCCACTGTTCCACGCCCTCCCTCTCCCGGAGTCCCTGCACCCTTGCTTCCAGCCTCTCCTCATTGCGCAGTGAGTCACTCTACCCTCACACTCCTCGCAGGGACTCAAATCGCATGTAGGTGAGTCTGCTGGGCATGGCTCTGGCCTTCCCAGAGAGGAGCTTCTCACCTAAGCTGGCCTTACTGTCTTATTGGGACAGGACCGGGGGTTTGGAAACCCTGGGAAAAGTCAGGATCCTTGAATATGTGTGTGTGTGTGTGTGTGTGTGTTTTGCTTCTTGTGAGACACAAGCCTCCCCTGACTCAGGCAGCAAGGAGACAGCCCAGGAGCGTCCCTGGCACCGGGCCTGGCTCTGCTGGGCCTCAGGTATCACACCCGTCTCTAGTCCCCTCCTGGCTCCCCCTGGCAGATTACATGACAGCAAGAGGGGGAGGTGGACCAGGTCTTAAGGTGGCCCTCCAGCTGCGGGTGGGCTCTTGGACACTGCCTTCATCCTCTCCCAGCCCAGGTACTGCTGCTGGGTTACTCGTGAGGGCCAAAGAGAACGAAAAAGACACCCCCAATGAAGGGACCAGGGGCTCCGTGGCCCCAGAAGGGACGCAGGCATAACCCAGTTTCCCCAAGGGATGAGAAGGCATTCTGAGACCCTGGAGGCCCAAGATCCGCCTTCCGAGGGGTGTTACCGGGGTCCTGGCTTAGGACAGCAGCAGCAGTAGCAAAGGCCTTTGCTGTCTCTGACCCAGTGCTTGGACCCAGCGTGCAGAGGGGAGGGACATCCCTCCCCATCTCCGCATCGTCCATGTTCCATTACGAACCTCTTGGCTGGGCCAAGAGACGACGTAAACGGCCGGAGCACAAGCTTTGCATGTAAGGTGCCGACTTCACTCACCGGCAACATACGTGCAAGAACACTGCCATGGGACCCAGCACCACCCAAGAATTCCTAGATGAATCATACCAGCTACTTCTATTCCTTCATCCACCAGCAACAGTAAGGGCTGGAGAGATAGACCAACGGGCCGAGCTCCTGCTTTGCTCAGCTTCTGTTTTGAGCCACCTCTGGAAGTGTTCAGGACTTTCTCTTGGCTCTGTGCTCAAGGATCACCCCCTGGTGGGCTCCGGGGTCCGTATGTGGTGCCAGGGTCAGCCGTGGACAAGGTCAGCACCCTATCCACTGTAGACGATCTCCCCGGCATTTGAGCACGTGATTTGTATGTGGGAGGCAGGCCCAGTCACCAGGGCACAGAGCCAGGAGTATCCCTGGAGCGCTCTGGGTGAGGTAACAGTTGGGAGAACAGTCTCAAACCTCAGTATTACAGCTGATGTTGCCTTGGAAGACATAAACACTGTGACATACACACCATGTGTTTGCTTCAGAATTTGTGGGGAAAAGAGTAAGGGAAACCGAAAGAAAAGCAGAATCTCTTCCTAGTACACAGCTCGCCCTCTGGTGGAATTACTGTATACAATGTTCTCCAAAATAAGGAAAAATGTTTCCAAGCCCCATTCCCCAGGGTCCCCTTGAGCTGGACTCTTCAGTTCTGTCTTGGACATCCCAGCATCCTTCTTTGCTTTGCTTTGTTGAGAAAAAGCTGTATCCTTTTAGCAGCTGGCCTTGCTGCCACCCCCAGCGTTGGAGAGCACTGCTCACCAGTCCCTCTCGGAGTTCTGGGTTCTGAGCCTAATTTCTCCATCGCTTTTCTTTCCCAAAGGTTGCAAGATCTTTATCTTAGGCTGAACAATGCCTTTTTTGGGGGGCGGGGGGAGCCACTCCTGGCAGTGCTGGGGAAACAGTGCTGCAGCCTCTCCCCGGATGGGAAGTGGAGACTTCGTTATGCTTTCCTTGTCAGGGAGCTCGTTTCTGTGAGTCTCAGCCCAGAGATGCAACAGTGCCCAGACTCCAGCTCCTGCTCTTATTCATCCACACCCACTCAGCCAAGTCAGGGAGACAGGCGACACCCGGGCCACTCCTGGTGACGCTCTGCCAACTGGGCCAGTCGGTGCAAGAGTGCAAGAGCAGGGCTGCACCTAACATACTCAGGGCGCACGGGGCACCCAGGGGCCAGCCAAGTCTGTGCCCCAGCACGCTTGTTCTGTTTGAGGGGCATCTGGGGCGACCAGGCTGGGCTACACACAGTGGGGCTTGGAGTATTTCCCCGCTCTGGTGGCGGCCAAATGTGGTGCGGGATTGAACTGGGGTCAGCCACATGCAAGACAATTGCTTTAACCTGTCTGGGGTCTTCAGCCCACAGAACTTGTTTTGGAAAGGGCAAGGGCACAGCTGTTGTAGGCGGCAGGGTCGCTGTGGCAACTGCTCGGAGAGGTCCTGTCCCCAGACAGAAAACAGGGCTGTGTCAGAACAAGATCATATGTGCAGATGTGACTCTTGAGGGTTCATATATAATCTTTATTCAACTAACCTGAATATTCAATCTTTATATATATAAAATCTTTATTCAACTTGTAGCATTTGTATTTCAGTTTTATTTTTTTACTTTTTTGTTATGTTTGTGGTGCTCAATACATGATCTTTGTTTTATTTTGTTCTGATTTATTTTATTTTAAGGGCTCAGGGGATGCCGAAGATTGAACCCAGGTCAGCTGCATGCACGACAAACATCCTGCCTGTTGCACTGTCTCTTCGGCCCCTTCATGCTTTTATTTCGGGGGGTTTCACACCTGGCAATACTCAGGGATTACTCCTGGCTCTGCTCTCAGGAACTAGGTACTCTGGGGACAATAAGAGATGCCGGGATCGAACCCGGTCAGCCGCATGCAAGGCAAACGACCTCCCCGCTGGACTATTGCTCCGGCCCTACATGATTATTTGGGGGGCAAACAGTTTGTGTCTTAGATGCAAAGTTCTCCTATTCCACCTAACAGTTGGGTCCAGCCTGCTGTTGGGACCGAGTATTGTTATCCGTGTTTCCTAGCTACAGATCCGTCCACTCTTGGGTGGGGCTTGTGAAGCCGAGGAGGCCCAAGGCAGCCCCCCCCCCACACACCCCCCGACAGGCGCTAGCTACACCCAGGGAGGCCCGAGAGGGGCGGAGCCAGGCCGGGGACGCAGTGGTCTGCGCGGTTGCCAGGAGGCAGGACCCGAACACAATGGGGGCTGTGGGCTGGGCTGGCACGGCGCCGGAGACGGGCACACGGGCACGCGGGCACACGGGCTTCCTAGCTGGAACACACCGCGGGAGCAGGTTAGTGCGGCGGGAGGCCGGTTCGCCCCCTCAGCCCTCACCAGGCACGCGCCCCTCACAGTCCCTCTCCGAGTTCTGAGTCTGGTTCTGCAGACGCCAGGGACGCGTTTGCGCCCAGGGGTCCCGCAAAGCCGGGAAAGTCACAGTTCGCTTTCGGGCCCTCGGGATACTGGCTGGGCGGGGCGTGCGGGGACGTGTCGAAGCCCGGGACCCGACCCCGGCTGGAGGGGCCGGGCCGCCACCCCTCTATCCGCAGGTAAGCGGCGAGCGCACGCCAGCGCGCCATGGGCTCGGAAGTGTGGGTGGGCCCGTGGCGGCCGCACCGTCCGCGGGGCCCCATCGCGGCGCTCTACAGAGGCCCGGGGCCCAAGTACATGCTTCCCCCAACACCGGTACGCGGGGCAGGCAGGGGTGTGCGGGGGGCGGGAGGCCAGGCCGTGGACGGCGGGGGTGGGGGCTCGAGGGCGACTGCGGCGGCGATGCGGGACCCTCCCCTCCCCGCAGGTTACGTCCTGCACGACCCGTCTCGGTCCCGTGCCCCAGCCTACACCTTTGGCTCGCGCCTCCCCACGCAGTCGGCCTCGTACGGCCCCGGGCCCGGCTACATGGTGCCGCCCCGCATGGCGGCGCGCGAGCGGCACCCCGCCTTCTCCATCTACGGCCGCCCCCGCGCCGCAGCGACCTTCCGCACCCCGGGACCCGGTCAGTCTGCTTGGAGAGAGAGAGTCTGCCTAAGCACGCGCCCGCCAGCTCGCCCCACCTGCTCGCTTTTAGGGGGTCCTAAAAGCGGGGTGGGAGGGGTGAGTCCACTCCCGCACCGCCAGCGGTCACCCCTGAGCCCAGAGCAAGGTGCAGGCCCCGAACGCCAGCCGTGGGTGTGGCCCAGCACCCCACCGGTTTTGCACCCGACCATGCCTGGCCCCAGCTCACACCCAGTCCGCCTCGCAGGCAGGTACCACCCAGAGCTGGCTGGGAATGTGGCATACCCCAGTGCTCCACGGTACAGCCTAGCTCCCGGAACTGGGGCCTGCGCATGGACGCTCATATCCCAGGTGAGACGGGGAGGGGCAGCGCGCGACCGCACACCACCACCACGCGGGCGCACCCCCACAAACGCACTCACCACCCTCCGCCTGCAGGCCCCGCGACCTACAAGATGCCATCGCTCTTGGGCCCAAACCTGGTCAGTAAAGTTTCGCCCCGACTTACTCCATGTACGGCCGCAACCCGGTGGGCAGCTTCCTGGAGGACCTGAGCAAGGTGTGGGGAACCACAGGGCCAGGGCAGTCGAGGGTGGGGCCTGGGCAGAGCCTGGCGCCCCAGCTCCTCTCGCCTCCCCTGAGACCCCCGGGCCCTGGCGCTTACCACGTGGTGAACACCGGCGTCTACAAATCCCGGCCCCCAGTTCACCATGCTAGCACGAACTTCGCCCTCAAGACCAGTCCCAGAAGCCAGGTCCAGCGGCCTACAACGTGGACCAGGTGGTCTGGAGTCCAGGGTCGGGGGTCCGAGCAAAGGGACGAGGGGACCAGGAAGGACGTTTGAAGCCCAGGGATTGGGAGGCAAAGGGGAGGGGCACGGGGCAGGCCGCTCCCCGGGTGCCAGCGACGTGTCCTGGGGCCGCAGAACCGTAAGCCCGGTGGCTGGAGCTTCGGGATTCGGCACTCAGAGTACCTGGCCCCGCTGCTCACCGACCCGGAGAAGTAACCCTCCCGCACTCCCCACCTACGCTCACTTAAAGCTTGGGACCAGCAAACCGTCCACCTGTCTGTGCTCGCGCCACGCCCTTGCGTTCGGTTCCGGGGCAGCCCGGGTCCTCCGGGATTGGCCCCGGGAAGCCGGGGCGGCGACCGGGCCGAAGTCCTTGGGCCGCCCTTCCGCGGCGCCCGCACTCCACCCACGCGGACAAGCGGGAGGAAGCCGGTGGGAATCCAGAGCGGGTCGGGGGGGAAGGCGGCCGTCCCGGACAGGTGGTGAGGAGCGGGGGTCCGGCCGTCGAGACACCCGCAGCCCCCACGCGGAAGAGAGCGACGCCGCGCCAGGTGCGTCTCCAGGCGTCCCTGAAGCTTCTATCGCGATGGCAGCGCCCGGGAACCTCTCGGAGGGAGGGGCCCCGGCTCCTGGCGACTCTCCTCCGGGGTCCAAGCCTCTCCCGGAGCTCATCCGCCGGAAGCGCGACGGGGCCGCCTGAGCGAGGGGGACATCAGGAGCTTCGTGCGCGCAGTGGTGGACGGGAGTGCGCAGGGGCCCGCAAATAGGTGTGTAGGAAGCGGGGCACCCCCACCCGCTCCCCCCACTGCCCCGCCTGCTGTCTACATCGCCATACCCCATGCCTAGGGGCCATGCTTATGGCCATCCGGCTTCAAGGCATGGATATGACCGAGACGGAGGCGCTGACTCGCGCGCTGGCCAACTCAGGGCAGCAGCTCCAGTGGCCCGAGGCTTGGCGCCAACAGCTGGTGGACAAACACTCCAGGGGGCGTGGGGGACAAGGTCAGCCTGGTCTTGGCGCCTGCCCCCTGGCGGCCTGCGGCTGCAAGGTTAGAACCAGATATCCTCGGAGCCTCCTGCTTCGCTGCTAGACCCCAAAAAGCAGGACCAAGGGTCTCTCTCCCCATCGTGTGTCCCTGCCAGGACCAAGTAACCAGCTCCCCATCCTGTCTTCCCCAGGGCACGCCCTATCCCCGCTTCCCCAAGTCACACCCCCTAAGGCCAGGGGCCGGCTTCCTCCTTATAGACTGGGAGGCTTTGTCTCAGTGCCCTCCCTAGCACTGGGCACCCTGCAGCTGCCCGGTAGATCCCGAGTCTGCTGCAAGCCCTAATGAGGGTGGGGGAGGGCACACAGCTGTGTCAGCATCCCGCCCAGCAGGTTCCAATGATCAGTGGCCGTGGTCTGGGGCACACCGGGGCACCCTGGATAAACTGGAGTCTATCCCTGGATTCGCCGTCCTCCAGAGCCCAGAGCAGGTAGAGCGGGGCTACTGGTGGCCAAAGCCTCTGGGGATCATGCTGGGCCACTAATCGGTCACTTATGAAGGCTCTGTCACTTATGGGCACTGGTCTTTGAAATCATAACCCGGCGCTTGGCTGATCGTGGTGAGTCACTGGCAATCATTAATGGGCTTCAGGGCGTTGATCAAGGTTGCAGCCAGGTACACAGACAATATTTCGGAATCACTCATCACTCATTGGTTATGGCGTTGGATACTTGCTGAGGTTGATCAGCGATTGACCGAGGGTCCCTGAGGGTCGCTGGAAAGCCTGACCCCAGGGGACTCTGCAGATGTGTGAGCTGCTGGAGCACGTGGGCTGCTGCATTGTGGGTCAGAGTGAGCAGCTGGTCCCCTGCAGACGGGCTCCTGTACGCAGCCAGAGACGTGACAGCCACCGTTGACAGCCTGCCGCTGGTCACAGGTGACCTGGCCCCCAGCCTCAGGGTGCCTAATGCCCACAATGTCTAGGCCCCTCCTTACTGACCCGGCCAGGAGCCGCAGGCCCCCTTCTCACCAGCAGCCTCTCTGACCACCAACAGCCTCCATCCTCAGTAAGAAGGTGGTGGAGCGGCTGTCAGCGCTGGTGGTGGATGTGAAGTTCGGAGGGGCTGCGATCTTCCCAGCCAGGCCCAGGCCCGGGAACTAGCGGAAGCACTGGTGAGCCCCTGTGCCCGTCCAGACGTCCCTCGTGCCTCTGTCCCACCCCACGCCTCCGGGACCAGCCCCCAGATGGCAGCCCCCACCCTCGACCTTGGAACCAGGCTGACCAGGTCAAAGACATACAACCGGCGGCCGAGGGCGCGTCTGCCCGACCTTGTTCCCGCAGGTGGGAGTGGGGGGGGCAGGCCTAGGGCTGCGCATAGCTGCAGCTCTCACCGCCATGGACAGCCCTCTGGGCCGCGCCGTGGGCAACGCCCTAGAAGTGGAAGAGGCGCTGCTCGCCCTGGACGGCGCGGGGCCGCCAGACCTACGTGACCTGGTCTTGAAGCTCGGTGAGGCTCGGGAGAAGCCTGGAGCGGCCGTTGCCCCGTGGGCACCGCGCCTGAACCCAGGTCCCGCCCGTAGGAGGTGCCTTGTTGTGGCTCAGTGGACAGGCGGAGACCCAAGAGGCGGGCTCCGCGCAAGTGGCCGCTGCGCTGGACGACGGCTCGGCCCGGGAGCGCTTCGAGCGAATGCTGGCGGGGCAGGGAGTGGACCCGGGTCTGGCCCGCGCCCTGTGCAGCGGGACCCCGGCGCAGCGCCGGCTGCTGCTGCCCCGCGCCCGGGAGCAGGAGGAGCTGCGCGCGCCCGCGGACGGTGAGCGCCCAAAGAAGGTCAGCAGTGGCCGCCGCCGCCGAGCGCCGTTCCGGGTCCCAGCCCGGCCGCTCGCTGCCCTCGGCGCTGTCTCCGCAGGCACCGTGGAGCAGGTCCGGGCGTTGCCGCTGGCGCGCGTTCTGCACGAGCTCGGGGGCCGGACGCAGCCGCGCCGGGGACTCGCTCCGGCCAGGGGTGGGCGCCGAGGTGCTGGTGGACGTGGGCCAGAGAGTGAGCCGCGGTGAGAATCGCCCTGGGGTCCCGGCGCCCGCCCCGCGCCAGCCGGCCCGCGCTGACCGTCAGCCCGCCCGCAGGGGACGCCCTGGCTCCGCGTGCACCTGGACGCGCCCGCGCTCAGCGCCCCGCACCGCCGCGCCCTGCAGGAGGCGCTCGTCCTCTCGGACCGCGAGCCCTTCGCGGCCCCCTCGCCCTTCGCCGAGTTGGTGCTGCCGCCGCGCGCCTGCGCAGTAATAAAGCCCGAAAGCCGCCTCGAGTTGCTGTTTGCGGGACGCGCCCGCGGGAACCGGAAGCCCCGTGCCCCGCCCCGCCCTTCCGCGCATGCGCGGTCCCCGGAGCGCCGCCGCAGAGTACGGGGGCAGCGAGGGCCACGCGGGTGCTGTGCCGGGCGTCCACTCGCGGCACGTCCCCGCCCGCCCGTCCACCGCAAACGCGGGCCGCACGCCCCGAGGGGGAGGGCGCGGGGAGCGCCTGCGCCAACCTTCACCAGCCCGCCGACCCTGTTTCCCGCGGAGGCCGGGCGGGGACGCCGAGGGACGGGGCGGACGGCAGGTGAGGTGCCGGCCGGCCGATGGGCGGCGGGACGGGCGAGGCGCCCCGGGCCCCGCTCAGTCGCGCTCTCTTTGCAGGAGCGCCCGGGCATGGCGCTGCGCGCTCGGGCGCCCGCGGGCTGGCAGGGGCTCTGCCGCCTGGCGCACGGGACGCTGCGCGGGCGCTGCCCGCCGCCGTCCAGGCACAGCGCCGCGGCCGCGAGACCAGGCGGGCCCCGGGGGCCGGGGGCTGCGCTCCCGGCTGCTCATCACGGCCGCGTTCGGCGCGGGGCTGTGGGGGCGCCTGGACGGCCGCGCGCGCCGAGAAGGAGCGGCGGCGGCAGGAGCAGCGGACCGAGGCGCTGCGCCGGGCAGCCGTGGGCCAGGGCGACTTCAACCTGCTGGACCACCGGGGCCGCCCGCGCTGCAAAAGCCGACTTCCGGGGCCAGTGGGTGCTGATGTACTTCGGCTTCACCCACTGCCCCGATATCTGCCCTGACGAGCTGGAGAAGCTGGTGCAGGTGGTGCAGCAGCTGGAGGCCGAGCCGGGGGCTGCCGCCCGTGCAGCCCCTCTTCATCACTGTGGACCCCGAGCGCGACGACGTCGCCGCCATGGCCCGCTACGTGCAGGACTTCCACCCGCGGCTGCTGGGGCTGACCGGCTCTGCTGAGCAGGTGGCCCAGGTCAGCCGCAGCTACCGCGTGTACTACAGCGCGGGCCCAAAGGACGAGGACCAGGACTACATCGTGGACCACTCCATCGCCATCTACCTGCTCAGCCCCGACGGCCTCTTCACGGACTACTACAGCCGCGCCCGATCCGCCCAGCAGATCGTGGCTGGCGTGGCGGGCCCACATGGCCGCTTTCCGCAGCGTCCTGCCCGAGCCCGGTCATTAAAGCGGGAGAGACCGTTTGTGCGTGTGCCCCTGCTTTAGGGGCCCCGCAGTGCCTCGGCACGGCGCGACTTCAAGGGGGCAGGAGATACTTTATTCACTAGGCTGGGCCCAGGGGCTCTGCGCGGGGAGCCCGGCCTAGGGCTGAGCCATGGAGGGGGGCGGTGTAGGTCTGGAAGCGCTGGTACGCCCTCTGCTGTGTGAGCAACCTCAGGGACATGGTGTCCACGGCGGCCTCCAGTCCCGGCTGCTGGTCAATCTCCACAGTATGGTCATTGGCCTGCAGGGACGGGGAGGTCAGCTCAGGCAGAACCGCCCCACCCCGGGCTCCCGGGGCCACTCACCAACTGCAGGGAGGCCAGCATAGAGCGGCAGACCTCGAGGCAGGCTGGCGGCCACGAGCCGGGCAAAGGGGTACCACTGGTTGAGCTGGCTGAAGCTTGAGACCACCTGGTCCTCGTAGGTGTAGATGTCAAAGGGCACGTGCTGCTCCTGCGGAGGAAGCTTAGGTCCCGAGCAGGCCCCGCCAGGAGGGCGGTGGGGAAGCACGGATGGCCGCGGCCACCCCTACCTGCTCCTGGGTAGGGGCTGCACCGTGTCCTCCCAGTCTCGGATGCGCTGGCTCAGCTCCGTCTCATGGACAAACCTCTGCGAGGAGGTGATATAGAGCTCCCTGGGGAGAGAGGAGGAGGTGATAGGGAGCTCCTGGGAGGAGGAGGTGATAGAGCTCCTGGGGAGAGAGGGAGGTGATAGAGCTCTTGGGGAGAGAAGAGGAGGTGATAGAGCTCCTGGGGGAGAGAAGAGGAGGTGATAGAGCTCCTGGGGAGAGAAGAGGAGGTGATAGAGCTCCTGGGGAGAGGAGGTGATAGAGCTCCTGGGGAGAGAGGAGGTGATAGAGCTCCTGGAGAGAGGAGGCTCGGCCTGTGTGGGCTGCCCCACCTACCACGTTCCTGCGGACCAGCTCCTCGTAGCTCAACCCTGCAGGCCCGGCATCTGGTTCTGGAAAAGGAGCAGCTGGAGCCGCAGCCATGACCACGGCCACCCCTGCCGGGCCCTCTCCAGCCCTAGCCCTAGCCCGCAGCCCGGCTCACCCAGGTCTATGGCTTCCTCGGGCTTTGACCGCTCAGGACTCGCATACTCCTCGGCTTCCAAGAAGTCTTCTGTCGGGAGATGAGACCCCAGCTGGGGTGTCGGCAGCCCAGATCCCCCGCCCCGGCTCAGCAGGTGACACCCACCTGCCGCCCCAGGTCCTCTGAGGAGTCTTCTCCCGGTCCTCCTCCTTGGCCCCTGGCAGCCAGTGCGAGCAATCTGCAGAGAGCAAGAGTGAGGGGCTGGCTGCCCGCTGGGGCTGGACGGCGCCGCCCACCTGGCACTTACCTGCCGCCTCTGCAGCTTCCGGAGGGCCTCCAGCTGCTCCTTGACGTGCTTCCAGTACAGTACTTCCATGTCTGCAAGGGGGCCCGTGAGCTGCCGTCCCACTGCCCCGCCGAGGGAAGACCTGGCAGACCCTCTGGGCGGGGCCTCACCTGCAAAGGACGGGCCCTTCCGTCGGGGTCTCCTGCTGTCAGCGTGGTCACTGTCTGTGAGACAGCACAAGGCTGAGCCCCCTCCAAGGGCAGCGGCCCCCGAGCCCGCACACAGCTGTCACTGGGGGTCCCCACTCCCCACTCACAGGCAGCCAGGTACCACTGGTGGAAGTCCTGGAGCTTGGAGGCACCTTTCTTCTTGGCTTCTGCCCTGGGACCTCGTCCACACAGGGGGCACAGAGAGAGGCCGGCCTGGGGGCAGAGACTATTGGTGCAGCTGAACCCCCTACTACACACGCTGCACACACAACACACACACACCGTCACTCCTTGTTACCTTTCTTGAAGGGCTTCGAGTCCAGGGAGTTAAAGGGGTCCAGATTCTGCCAGGGGTCTGGGGTCTCCTGCAGAGCAGAGCAGACACTGAAGGGCGACGGCCACGAGTTGCTCTGGGTTAGACTGAGCCGCGGGGGCGTCTCTGGGCAGACGGGAGTCCTCCCGGGGGGGAGGGGTGTCAGTCAGGAGTCCTCCCCACGGAGGAGAGGTGCCAAACAGGAGTCCTCCCGCGGGGAGGGTGTCAGTCAGGAGTCCTCCCACGGGGGAGAGGTGCCAAACAGGAGTCCTCCCGCGGGGGAGGGTGTCAGTCAGGAGTCCTCCCGCGGGGAGAGGTGTCAAACAGGAGTCCTCCCGCGGGAGGTATGAGACAGGAGTCCTCCGGGGGTGTTAGGAGTCTTCACACACGGGGAGGGGTCAGACAGGAGTCCTCCCGCGGGGAGGGTGTCAGGAGTCCTCCCGCGGGGGAGGGTGTCAGGAGTCCTCCCGCGGGGAGGGGGTCAGACAGGAGTCCTCCCGCGGGGAGGGGTCAGACAGGAGTCCTCCCGGGCGGGGAGGGGTCAGACAGGAGTCCTCCGGGGAGAGGGGTCAGTGGAGCGGGCCCACCTTTAGCTGGGACGCAGGCTCCAGCGCCTTGTGCCGCCTCCCAGCAGGTACTCGGGGCTGTGCTGGGTCCTGCAAGGAAAAGTTTTGGGGGTCCCTCCGAGGGACCTCGCCTAAGGCCGAGCACCCCAGAAATTCAGCCAGGCTGGAAACAGCCCAAGAGGAGTCTGTCCTCAGAGGACCCCGAAAGGAGGAATCTGGCTGCTGCCCACAGGCCTGTCCTGCCTCAGGGCTTCTGTAGTGGCCAAAGGCTAAGCTTAGGGCCGGAGCGATAGCCCAGCCGGTAGGGCCTGTGCAGGCCCGGGTTCGATCCCCGGCGTCCCATATGGTCCCTCGAGCACTGCCAGGAGTAATTCCTGAGTGCAGAGCCAGGAGTAACCCCTGAGCATTGCCGGGTGTGACCCAAAAAGCAAAAAACAAAACAAACAAAAAAAAAAAAAAACAAAGGCTGAGCTAGCCTGACCCGGAAGTCTGACCACAGAGCAGAGCCCGAGGTTCCTGCTCTTCCCGGTCTCACCAGCTCCCGAAAGTCAGGCTGACCGGCGCAGGCTCTCAGGGAGGTCCCGCCCGCCTCACCTGCTGCGTGCTCCTGGGTTCCTGCTCTTCAGGCGGGGTTCGGGGGACGGGGCCCCTGCCCCCAGCCTGCATCCTCGTCCCCGCCCGTCACCGCCTGGCATCTGAGCCTCTAAGGAGGGACCTAAGCAGGGGAGCAAGAGCAGCACTTGCGTAAGGCCCGGCAGCAGCCTGGACAAGGGCAAAGCCAAGGGGACAGTCCACGGGGGCCCAGGTCTCAGCCCCTGGAATCGGGAACCGGAGAGGGCCCGGCGGGCCAGGCTGCGACAGCCTCACCTGGGTCTTGGCAGCAGCTGAGCCCAGGGCCCGACACAGGGCTGGCACACACAGACACGTCCATGGGCTGCTCCTCAACCTGCCCAGCATCTGGGATGGGAGGGAACAGGCAGGGCTCAGGCCCTGTGTCCTGGAGGGGGCAGCCAAGAGGCTTCCCAGCAGCCCTGTCCACGTCTCACCCTGTGGCTCTCCTGGAGTCTCCGAGAACAGGCTTGTGGGCTCCAGCATGAAGGACCCTTGGAGGTTCGGGATGCTCGTGTTCATCCGATAGTCCTTGGCGGCTGGCCAGAATCTCCCCTGACAGCTGCACTGGCAGGAACAGCACTGCTCAGACGCTCAAAGCAGCCTCGGGACCCCGCACAGCCCCGACACCGCCCAGCCCATACCTGTACAGCGGGTGCTGGCTCTTCTCCTGCTCATCGGGGGCCACCAGAGCCATGGGCAGGAGCGGGATGATGAGCACCTCCTGTGTGCGTGGCGGGAGGGAGGACGCTGGGGAGGTATCGCTCCCTGTGGCCCCGGGCGGCCGCACCCTGCCCTCCACACACACTGTGGGTCCCGGCGGCCGCACCCTGCCCTCCTCCACACGCACTGTGGGCCCCAGGCGGCCGCACCCCTGCCCTCCACACACACTGTGGGTCCCGGCGGCCGCACCCCTGCCCTCCACACGCACTGTGGGCCCCAGGCGGCCGCACCCCTGCCCTCCACACACACTGTGGGCCCCGGGCGGCCGCACCCCTGCCCTCCACCACTCACGTTGGGTTCCTGACTGGTCCGCAGGTACACATTGGCCCGGGGTCAGGAAGATCGCCCAGCGACAGGAACTGTAAGGACACGTGGTCAGGGCAGGGCCCCACATCCAGAAACCTAAGTCCACGCTCAGCAGACCGAGATGGACACTTGTTTCCCGCACCCTGAGCAGAGCCCAGATGAACCTTAAGAAAACTCTCACCTCATCCTCCGCCTCCTGGGAGGTCGCCGAAGGAAGGGTCCAGCTGGGCTTGTGGCCCTGCTCTGAGGGGGCTGCTTGGCCCGCCTGCAAGACAGCCCCCGTCAGGGCGTCAGGGTGAGGTGTCCACGCCCAGCAGACGTGGCCAGTCCTTCCCCGTACTCACTTCTTCCCGGAGATGAAGTCCAGAGCCTGGTAGACCAGCGAGTACAGGTACTCCACCTGAGGGCAGGGGCGGGCACTGAGGGCACGGCGGGCCCCCTGCACTCCGCCTGCCCGCCCAGCCCGGGCCACAGCGACCACAGCACCACGGCCCGCCCGGCGTTGCCTGGCACCTCTAGCCCCTCCTCAGGGCCAGCCACTCCATCCCGTTTCCAGACCCGGGCGGGAGGCCCTAGGCTGCACAACTGCAGGCTACAGCCCGGGTGGCCTCGGCTGTCTCCGCCCAGTGACAGACACTGTCCACAGCTACAGCCCGGGTGGCCTCGGCTGTCTCCGCCCAGTGACACTGTCCGCGGCTACAGCCCGGGTGGCCTCGGCTGTCTCCGCCCAGTGGCACTGTCCACGGCTACAGCCTGGGTGGCCTCGGCTGTCTCCACCCAGTGGCACTGTCCGTGGCTACAGCCTGGGTGGCCTCGGCTGTCTCCCGCCAGTGACAGACACTGTCCGCGGCTACAGCCCGGGTGGCCTCGGCTGTCTCCGCCCCAGTGACACTGTCCGCGGCTACAGCCCGGTGGCCTCGGCTGTCTCCGCCCAGTGACACTGTCCACGGCTACAGCCCGGGTGGCCTCGGCTGTCTCCGCCCAGTGACACTGTCCGTGGCCCCCGGACTGGTGCTGGCCGTTGAGAAAGACCCGCTCCCTGGTGCTGGTCCAGCCCGTGCCCCCACACCAGCCCTGCCCTATCAGGGCTCCCTCTGCTGGCCTCTGCAGGACCAGCGCGATGCAGAGAACTGAGAGCCCGGAGCCTCCTCGGGCCCCCTACAGCTGCCGGATTGGTTTGTACATAATTTAGTCAAGATTGTAGGGCCGCTGGGCCGGAGCGATAGCCCAGTGGGTAGGGCGTTGCCTTGCACGTAGCCGGCCTGTGCCGGCCGGGTTCGATCCCCCAGCATCCCATATGGTCCCCAAGCACCGCCAGGAGTGATTTCCTGAGTACAGAGCCAGGGGTAACCCCTGAGCATCGCCGGGTGTGACCCAAAAAGCAAAAAAAAAAAAAAAAAAAGAGAGATTGTAGGGCCGGAGCGACAGCACAGTGGGGAAGGCATTTGCCTTGCACGTGGCCAACCTGGGTTAGATCCCTGGCATCCCATATGGTCCCCGAGCACCGCCAGGAGTAATTCCTGAGTGCAGAGCCAGGAGAAACCCCTGAGCATTGCCGGGTGTGACCCAAAATGAAAAAAAAAAAGGCTGTAACAGGTAAAGTCCAAGCCCCTCATTCATGCATTTCTGGGCTCAGATGTCCCAGCAGGAAGCAGCCACCACACGGGACATCTGTCCCCTCAGCGTCTCACTGCCCCACGGCCCACCCACACAGCTCCAACTTGGCAGGCCCCGCTGGATAAGAGCCTCTGGGCTCGCTGTGCCAGACGTCCAATGGCCCCATGAGGGTGAGAGCAATGAGAGCTGGGGACCGAGTGCCACTCCTGTGCCCCCTGCGGGTGGAGATGCCCACCTTCTTACTGTAGACGCACGCGGAGCCCTGGATCAGGAGCGCGGCCTCGATGAAGTTCATGGTGGTCTTGCCCTCGTCGAAGGAAATGCAGATCTGGTCGAGCTGCAAGGCCAGGCGGGGTCAGCTGGTCCGCAGGGCTCCACACCGAGGCGGAAGCTCATCCTGACTTCCTGTGCTTCAGGGCCCAGAGCAAGAGGTGCCCACGCCCACCCATGTGGTCTGCCGGTTTGGACCCCAGCAGAAGAGCTCCCTGAAGGGGAAGCGTCAGAGCGCCCACCCTTCCCTGGTGTCCTGGCACCTCCGAAGCTCCCGGGACCTAGTCTCAGTCCTGGTCCCAGGCCAGCAGCTCTGCAAGCCTCCGACCAGCTGCCCTCCCTGCTCTGAGCACTCCGCCCAGGTGGTCCCGAACTGCCCGCCTCCTTCCCTGCGGCCTGTCTGCTGTGCACGAGGGGGCGCTCAGCTCTCAGCTCAGTGCCTGGCTGGAACAGAAGGCGGCAGTGCTAGAGCTGGGCTGAGAGGCAGAAACGCGCCAGAAGCTGCTGCAGAAAAGCGAGGTCCTGCAGGGAGCCCGGAACGGGGGTAGCAGCGTCCTCACTCCCAAAAAGGAGGGATCCGTCGAAAGCGTCAGGGACAGACTAGACAGACTGCACGGGGGCCGGGCCCACGCTGGAGCTGAGCCACGCCAAGTTCAGACTCACGGCGCCCAGGGCCTCGGCAGAGGCACCCAAACTCTGATGTGCAGAGCCCTCCCCACCACAAGCAGCCCCTGCCCTTATTCTCTACTTGAAACATTCTCTTTTGGGGGCCGGGCGACAGTACAGTGTGGAGGGCGTTTGCCTTGCACACAGCTGACCTGGGTTCAATCCCGCATCCCATAGGGTCCCCTGATCACAAGGAGTAATTCCTGAGTGCAGAGTCAGGAGCAACCCCTGAGCATCACTGGTGTGACCAAAAAGAGAGAGAGAGAGAGAGAGAGAAACATTCTTCTTCCCCTTGGCAGGGAGGGAAGTTATGCAAAGAAGGTCATTTCCCGGGAAAGGGACACTGTCTGTCTGAAGAGGAGGCAGCAGGCCGGAGAACTTGGGGTGTGGCACCTGAGGTCCACAGGGAGCAGCGGAGAACAGAGGCTGCAAGAGCTTCTGCAGCGACAAAGGTCCGTACATGTTCTCCTCGCAGCCCCTCTCCGGCCTGGCGTAGGCACAGTAGCAGGTGCACAACTCAAACGCTTACTAACAGCAAGTCATAAGCAAATACGCCTTCAAACAACTCTCTCTAAAGTCACAGCTGAAGTCACAGCCAGCAACTGAAGAAGCCAGGGCAAGACCCACAGGAGGAGGTGTGTGGCGCGGGCCTCAGGGGCAAGACCCACAGGAGGAGGTGTGTGGCGCGGGCCTCAGGGGGCAAGACCCACAGGAGGAGGTGTGTGGCGCGGGCCTCAGGGGCAAGACAGACAGGGAGGAGGTGAGTGGCGCGGGCCTCAGGGGCAAGACAGACAGGAGGAGGTGAGTGGCGCAGGCCTCAGGGGCAAGACAGACAGGAGGAGGTGTGTGGCGCGGGCCTCAGGGAACAGCCCGAGCCTTCACCTCGGGGACAGGGACGCCGTTAGTGGAGATCAGCAAGGCTGGAATCTGCACTGAACAGCCAAGCGCTCACTCTAAATACACAAAACATGCTCGTGCAAAACCGAAGCAGGGTATCGTGCGACGGAACGAACACAAAACAGATGCAGACAAACCATCTGGAACGGCTCCAAATGTAGTGTGGTGCGGCTAGGAGGTGCTGACTAAGATAACAGTCTAGGGGCCAGAGCGACAGTGGGGAGGGCTTCTACCCAGCACGTTGCTGACCCGGGTTCGATCCCCACCGCCCCATATGGTCCCCTGAGCACTGCCAGGAGCAATTCCTGAGGGCCGAGCCAGGAGCACCCACCCACTGAGCACTGCGGGATGTGCCCCCCCCCACTAATGGCAACAGGTGAGGGGCTGAGAGAGAGGCAGAGCGGGGAGATCCTGCCTTGCAGGTGCACACCCAGGTTCCTCCAGAGCCTAGGGCAGCTCCTGAGCACGGCCGGCCGGCGTGTGGCTTCAAAACAAACTTACAGGGCCGGAGCAATAGCCCAGCAGGTAGGGGCGTTTGCCTTGCAAGCCGGCGGGCCCATGCCGGCCGGTCGGGTCAATCCCGGCATCCCATATGGTCCCCCGAGCACTGCCAGGAGTAATTCCTGAGTGCAGAGCCAGGAGAAACCCCTGAGCATTGCCAGGTGTGACCAAAAAAAAAAAAAAAAAAAAACCCTTACAGACATAATGCCTGTGTCAGGACAGACAGGAAATTTTCTGTCGGGTTGTTTTTTTTTTTTTTTTTTTGCTGTTTTGGGTCGCACCCAGCGATGCTCAGGGGTTACTCCTGGCTCTGAGCTCAGAATCACTCCTGGCACTGCGTGGGAAACCATATGGGATGCCGGGATGGAACCGAGGTAGGCTGCAAGCAAGGCAAATCCCCACCCTCTGGACTATCACCCGGCCCCGAGACTGCAGTTTTTAACATTTGGCACGTGAAAGCTGGTGAAAATGAGCAATAATAATTTGCATTCTGCTACAGCAAAAATCACGAAGTGAGCGAGAGCAGCAGAGCGACCGGGTAGGTGCCTTTCTTGCACCTGCCCAACTGGGATGGGTCCCTAGCACCATACACGGGTCCCCAAGCACTGGCAGGACTGGTTCTGAGCACAACGCCAGGAGCAAGCCCTGAGCATCACTAGGCATGGCCCCCAAATATATACAGAGAGCGGGGTGGGGCTGAGATGAAGCCCATAGCCTCGGGGTCTCTATCACTACGCCCACGTCCCAAACCCAAAGCAGGTGTGAGACCACCATGGGTTTTTCCGGGTCAACAGTAGTCGATGAGTCGGAGGGTAAGACGGCGGGAGAAAGGGCGGCGATGAAGGGAGTGAACGCGGCCGACCCGGGTTCGACCCCGGCACCCCATAGGTCCCCCCAAGCACGGCCATGAGTAATTCCCGAGTGCTGAGCCAGGAGTAACCCCTGAGCATCGCCGGGTGTGACCCAAAAAAAGCCCAAAACCAAAAATGAGTGGGAAGAAAGCCGCACCACCGCCTGCTTGCAAAAGAGGAGCGGGCGGTGCAGGGCGCGCTGGGCAGCTTGAGGGGCACCCGCCGTCGCGCCCCTGCAGACGGGGACATGGAGGGGGGGCCCAGAGACGCCACACGGAGGCGAAGACAACGCCAAAGAGGGGTGCAGAGCTGTAAGAGCAAGAGACCTCGCAGGCGCTGCGCCCTCCTGCTCTCCGCCGCGGTGGTCGTGGCCGGGCCCGGCCCTGCGCGCCCCTCGCCGGCCTGCGGTGGCAGCTGCGCGCTGACCCGTGCGGGAGGGCTCGGCCGGCTGCGCCGCCGCGAGGAGCGGACCCCGACGACGCCCCCGGCCCCGCCGGCACCCCGCCCACGCCCCCGCCCCGCCCGGCCCGGCCCGCCGCACACCTCCTCCAGGTACTCGCCCAGCTGCGCGGCCACGTCCACCTCCCAGTTCTTGGTGAGGTCGCGGATAGGCTGCAGGAGGTGGGCGAAGCGCGCCTCCACGTCCTCCATGTCCGGGAGGGGCGGTGGCGGCCCGGGGACCGCGGGGGCCGGCCTTGCGGGAGCCAGGTTCGCGCTCAGCCCGCCGCCAGCTCTGGCGCCATTTTGCTGTTCCCGCCCAGGAACAACGCTGCGGGCGGCGCTGCGCACACTTATGACGCGCGGCCGAGCGCACGGCCCGGCGGGGCGGGGGGGGGGGCCCTGGGCGGGGCCAACAGGAAGCGGCGTCAGAGACTGGACGTCCAGGCCGGGGGCGGGGCTTCCTGGATGTAAATAAGGAGGGAGGCGGGGATTTGTGGTAGGCGTGGCCAAAGATTGGCGCCCAAGAGGGGATGTGGGCGGGACGCCCAGGACGGATTGGGCGGGGCGCGGGCGTGGCCACGGCCGGGGCTGGGCGGGTCCGGGCTGCAGGGGTCTGCCCCGGAGCCGCGTAGCGGACATGGCGGGCTCCCCGGCTCCCGCAGCAGCTCTTCCTCCAGGGTGTGGCCGTCGTCTTCGTGTTCGCCTTTGCTTCCCTCTACATGCAGATCCCTGGTGAGGGCGCCCAGGGAGGGAACCGCTACCCCCGCGCGCTTCCACCCAGCCGCGCGCCCCTCCCCGACGCAGTGCGGACGGGGGTCGCACGACGGGGCCAAGCCCCCTGCGGGAAACAGGGTTTCCCGTGCGGCCTGGGCGCCGGTCCTCGCCGAGGCGGGGCCCAAGCCCAGAGGAGGCCGGACGCGGCTTCCTCCCACACCCGGTGGGAACTGGTCTTGCCAGCGATGTCCAGGGGCTGGGGGTCACTTAGCCTCGTGCACGCTGACCTGTCCTCCCACAGGCCTCTACGGCGCCGAGGGCATCCTGCCCGCCCGGAAGATGCTGCGACCACAGGGCAAGGGCCGCTGGAGGCAGCTGTGGGAGACCCCGACGCTGCTGTGGGAGGCGCCGCAGCTAGGGCTGGACACCGCCCAGGGCCTGGAGCTGCTGAGCCTGCTGGGCGCGCTGCTGGCCCTGGGCGCTGCTGCTGCCACGCCTGCGCCACCTCCTCACCTACCTGCTGCTCTGGGCCGCCTACCTGTCGGCCTGCCAGGCAAGTGCCTGCCCGCACCCCGCCTTGCCCAGCCCCCGCGCGCCTTCCCTGACCACCTGTCTCCCCGCAGGTGGGACAAGTGTTTCTTTACTTCCAGTGGTGAGTGTCGGGCTGCTGGGGGAGGGGGAGGTGTCGGTCTGCGCCGCCAGGGTCAGCCCTCACGGCCCTTTCTCCCCGCAGGGGACTCCCTCCTGCTGGAAACGGGCTTCCTGGCCGCACTGGTGGCCCCGCTCTGGCGGCCCCCCACACCGCAAGCAGGCATCCCAGGGCAGGCTGGCAGGGCCCGTCCCCACGAGGACCTCCCCTTCTGGCTGGTGCGATGGCTACTTTTCCGGCTCATGTTCGCCTCGGGTGTGGTCAAGCTGACCAGCCGCTGTCCCACGTGGTGGGGGCTCACTGGTGAGGTGCTGGTGGAGGCACAGGGTGGTTTGGGGGGGGGGTCCCAGGGGGCCTCTCTGGCCTCACTCCCATGCCCGCCCACAGCACTCACCTACCACTACGAGACGCAGTGCCTGCCCACGCCTGCCGCTTGGTATGCCCACCACCTGCCCGTGTGGCTGCACAAGCTCAGCGTGGTGGCCACCTTCCTCATCGAGGGTGGCCATGCCGCTCCTGTTCTTCGCCCCCATCCGACGCCTGCGCTTGGCTGCCTTCTACTCCCAGGTGGGTCAGGGGACAAAAGCCCTGTGACCTGCGGTCGGCCTGGGTCCCATGCACAGGGCTGCTCGAGGAGACGCAGGCACGGAGCTCAGCCTGGGGCAGGCAGGGTGCAAGCTCGTGGTGGCTGGGAGAATCCAGGAGGGCAGAATGAGTGGGGCCAAACGGAAGCGGAGGCAGGCGTGTGGGGCGGAACCAAGGCGAGCAGGAGAGAATCAGGGTTGTGGTAGAGTTAGGGTGTGAGAGGGGCCTGGAGGGTATGTGCCTTGCACGCGGCCGACCTGGGTTTGATCCCAGCATCTTATGGTCCCCAAGCACTACCAGGAGTGTTTCCTGAATGGAGAGCCAGGAGTAACCCCCGAGCACCGCCAGGTGTGACCCAGAAAGCAGAAAAAAAAGAGCAAGTGAGAGATTCAGGGGGCTGGAGAGAATCAGTGAGCAGGAGGGGCTGGAGGCGATAGCATAGCGGGAAGGGCATTTCCTCGAGACTGAGCTGGGTTCTATCCCCAGCATCCCACGTGGTACCCTGAGCACTGCCAGGAGTAATTCCTGAGCAAAGAGACAGGAGTAGCCCCTGAACATTGCCAGGTGTGTAACCCAAAAAAAGAAAAAAAAAATGTGCAGGAGAGAATCGGTGTACAGGAGAGAACCCCATGCAAGAGAGAATTGGGGTGTCGAGAGAGATTCCAGGTGTGCGAGAGAGATTCGGGTGTGCGAGAGGGATTTTGGGTGTGTGGGAGAGATTCACGGTGTGTGGGAGAGATTCAGGGTGTTCGGGAGAGAATCAGGGTGTGGGGGAGAGATTTGGGGGTGCGGGAGAGATTTGGGGGTGTGGGAGAGATTCAAGGTGTGCGGGGAGAGAACCCCTGTGCAAGAGAGAAACAGGGTGTGAGGGAGAGATTCAGGGGTGGACGGGAGAGATTCAAGGTGTGCGGGAGAGAATCGGTGTGCGGGGAGAGAACCCTTGTGCAGGAGAGAACCCTTGTGCAAGAGAGAATCGGTGCGCAGGAGAGGTTAGGGTGTGGGTAGTTTCAGGGCGTGGGAGAGGTTCAGGGTATGCAGGAGAGATTCAGGGTGTGCAGGTAGATTCGGGTGTGCGGGAGGAGTCGGGTGTGCGGGAGGAGTCGGGTGCGGGAGGAGTCGGGTTACGGGAGGAGCCAGGCTGAGGCTCTCAGCACAGAACCCCCCCACCCCATGCCCAGGTCCTGCTGCAAGTGTTAATCATCATCACGGGCAACTACAACTTCTTCAACCTGCTCACGCTGGTGCTCACCACCGCCCTCCTGGACGACACTCACCTGACTGTCCGTGTGACCACAGTCGCCGCAGGGAAGACGCCTGCCTGTGAGTGCCTGCCTGCCCCCATGGCTGGCCACCTCACCCCAGAGCCCCCTCCTCCCCGCCCCGGCCCCTCAGACCCTACTGCCAGTGGCTGCTACTCTTGTCCCACAGCCTGGCCCAAGACGGTGCTGGCAGGCTTGGGGCTGCTACTGGAACTGGGCACCTATGGCCTGCTGGCCCTCACGGCACCATTTGCTGCTTTGGCCTGGAGGTGGACCAGGAGCGACACAGGATAGAGTCCAGGACCAGTAAGTGCTGGGGCGGCTCGGAGGCTGGGGCGCAGGCCCTGCCCCTCCCACACACGCCCTTTTCCGCAGCCTTCACCTTCCACCAGTTCTCCCAGTGGCTGAAGACGGTGACCGTGCCCACCATGTGGCTGGGGGCAGCCTCCCTTACCTGGGAGCTTCTGACTGCCCTCTGGAGGTAGGTGGACAGGGTCAGGGAACGGGGTAGGACTTGTGCAGGGCAGGGCCTCAGCACACTCGGGTCCCCAGGTGGACGCCAGGTACGCAGGGTGGCTTCCCAAAGCTGATCACTGCTGCAGAGCTGTGTGTCGGAGCGCCGGCACCGTCGCCCTGTTCACAGTCAGCCTGGTGAGTAGTGCTTCTGGCGGGCTGGCGGAGGGCAGCCGCCGAGGGCCAGAGCAGTCCAACAGCCTCTCCCCACCCTCCAGGTGCCGTACTCCTATGTGGAGCCCGACAGCCACGGCCGCCTCTGGACGGGCGCCCACCGCCTGTTTAACACCGGGGCACCTGCAGCTCGCCAGCTCCTATGGCCTCTTCCGCCGCATGACGGGTGTGGGAGGGCGGCCTGAGGTGGTGCTGGAGGGCAGCTACGACGGGCAGCACTGGACGGTGAGGTCCCTGGGGTGGCGTGCTGTGGGGGAAGGGGTTCACACAGGTCCAGCTGGTACTGACGGCTTCCCCTGGACAGGAGGTGGAGTTCATGTACAAGCCAGGGAACATGAGCCGGCCACCCCCCCATCGTGACACCGCACCAGCCGCGCCTGGACTGGCAGATGTGGTTCGCAGCCCTGGGCCCACACACTCACAGCCCCTGGTTCACCAGCCTTGTGCACCGCCTTCTGCAGGGCAAGGAGCCAGGTTCGGGCAGGGCACATGGGCATGGTCTTGGGAGGGCCTTACAGAGGGCAGGGCCTGTGGGGGAGGGACCTCGTGGCACGTTGGAGGCCATGTAGTATGGGGTCTGCCCTGGGCAGGGCCTTTTGGGCTAGTGGACAGGGCAACCGCCACACTGATCCGAGCCCCGACAATGCAGTGATCCGCCTGATCCAGAGCCACCCGGCCAGGTATCCTTTCCACGAGCATCCTCCCACCTACCTGCGGGCCCAGCGGTACAAATACTGGTTCTCACAGCCAGGGGAGCAGCGGTAAGGCCTGGGGCAAGGGGAGGGGTCACCTGCTGGGCCAGGTCCGCGTCACTGCCTGAACTCTGGGTGCCCTGCAGGAGATGGTGGCGCAGGCAGTGGGTGGAGGAATTCTTCCCAGCCGTGTCGCTCGGGGACCCTACACTGGACACGCTGCTCAGACAGTTTGATCTTCAGGTAGTAGAGGCTGGCCCCGGGGTGGACAGCTGTCCATGCCTGCTGGTAACCTGCAACCCTGCCCCTGCAGGACAAGAGCCCACCCGGTTCCGCAGCTCCACCAACACCCTGGCCCAGAGCCTCCGCTGGGTGCGGGAGCAGCTGACCCCGTGGACACCCCCACACTGCTTTGGGGGCTCCTTGCTGCCGTCATAGTCCTCAGAATCTTCCAGGCCCTCTGGGGTTCCCGCTTCTTCTGGTCCTCCCCTCCTGCCCAGGGAGAAGCCCCAGCTGTACCCCAAGAAGGACTCAGGAAGTGCCAGCAAACAGGCGACCCCAGCTGCTGACGGTGGCAGCCTCCGTCCCGGGCCTCCCGGAGGAAGAAGTAGCCCTGTGTCCACCACCTGACCCTGGAGGGCTGATCCAAACTTCGGGTCTGGGCCCTGAGTCACAGTGCCTTAGGCAGCTGGTGCTGCCATACCCAGGTGGCTGCCCCCATGCCGGGCACCCCTGGCTTCTACTCTGGCCTGATGGTGGTGCAGGGCCCAGAGCTGGGACATCAGAACTGTGAGGACCAGCGCCCGGGCCTCCATCAGGGTGCCTGGAGCCC
The DNA here is from genome assembly GCA_021461705.1 of Cryptotis parvus. Lineage (NCBI taxonomy): Eukaryota > Metazoa > Chordata > Mammalia > Eulipotyphla > Soricidae > Cryptotis > Cryptotis parvus. The sequence continues at coordinate 812 of JAJIBD010006500.1, read as the reverse complement.
GGTTCCCCACACGGAGCCGGAGAACCCACACCAATAAACGTCTTTTATACTGGTCACTGCCTAGACTCCTTCCCGCTGTGGCGCAGCTCCTGCTGCCCTGCCCTGGCCACCGCCCAGCTGGATGCATCCTGGACCAGGCCAGGACACTGGCTTGGCGCCCCTCAGGGCCGAGAGCCCGTGAGAACAGCCCTTTCCCGCTGTCCTGCAGTCGCCGCACAAACCCAGAGTCTGGAGTTGCACCAGGGGCTTTCCTTGGACACTTCTCAGCAGCAAGGAAACCTGCCTGGCCCTGGGAGGGTGGTCGGGCAGGCGGACACGCAGGCCTGCTCAGGACACGGAAGGACATGCTCGACGCTGCCGGCTCGCGTCCTGGTCGGACTTCGGTCGCTTTCCACTGGGATCACAGCTCACAGGGGCACAGCCCTGTGGGATTTACACGGCCCCCACCTGGATTGTCCCCTACATCCCCTAGACTCTGACACCATCCGCCCAGAGAACTCCAGGCTTGGCCGTGGCCTGTGCGCCTCAGACCGCAGCTCAAGCTCTCAGCTGCTCCCACAGTCTGGAGGCAGCAGGAGTTAGTGAACTCGCTCAGAGGGTGACAATCCAGAGACGGCCCCAGACCTGGTCTGCAGAGGGTCCAGGTTCCAGCTATTCGGGAGGGACAAGACAGTGGTGGGGGTCTCACTCCTGAGGGGCGGCCATCACAAATAGCACTCCTGTAGCCACATTCCTGAGCTCTAAGTTAGAAACAGCCCTGGGACTAGGGTGGAGGTACCGGGGGACGGTGTACGGGGCGATGGTACCGCAGG